>JBAJNP010011132.1:0-15287 GCA_036877545.1 Yasuhikotakia modesta
TGTGTGTGCAGTAGAGACTAATTTATACCCAACTAAACTGAGCAAAACCTCCGTTTGGGCCTGTCCCAAAAAACGCTAAAGTACTACACGATGGCAAAATTCCTGCCTGAAACACAGACAGTCATTAGACTGCTCGCAGACCATTAAAATCATTGCTATATTGACTCATTTAGACTTTAATATACAAGCAATGCATGCAAACAAAGAGCTTTATGTTATGTTGTGTTAACGTACGTTTTGTATAGCTTTCACCTAACCTACCTCGTACAGACGATGATAGTGGCGTGTCCACATTCAAGCATTTTATACACAGCGCTCAGTTTTCACACATTCATACTGCTTCATGGTTTGACTCTTGATCCAGTTTTGAGTCGACATGAGTGAAAAACAAAAGTTCAAGTTTAAATGTATTCTGGAAAAGGGTATTTATGGTATTTAAACACCCCATGCTGGCGACACCTGCTGGTAAAAACACCGACGAGACTGTAGATGCATGATGGCAATTGAAACTGCAGCACTTCAGTTTGGCCACTTAATATATGAATAAATCTCTGGTAAGAAATCATCACATATTCTGGTTCAAAAGATTGTTTGCTTGGCTTTGGTTTGAAAGGTTTTCTGCAGATGTGTTTGCCAGTCTGTCTTCAGAGCTTATTAAGGGTTTTATTCACAGAAAATGCACAGACTGTACAAACAAGCTCTGAAAGCCGTGAACACATACAATCTGCCGGATACAAATCCATCATATTATCTGTGCATGCAAGCAAGTGTCTGTCTGTCTGTCTGCTTTGAGAGATTTTAAAGGCATGCATGTCCATAATGTTTGAGTAAAATCTACACAGTTTCTGTGATTTGTTTAAAACTCACATGGGAATTTACTGAAGCCCTTTTTTAACCACCCAGCAAACAATTTTAGGTTGTAAGAATGTTTCCCAAATTTTCCCAAAACAAAAATGTTAAAATGTAAAATATAAAATGTGTTAGGAATTGACTGAAAACTGTCTGAAAACGCTCTGAGAATCACCTGGGGAGTTGGTGGTCTGGTGTCATTTAATGCATTTATTACACACAAACTCTCTCTCTTTCTGATAGCCAATCTTCCCTGTTAGCTGGGGGGATCTTATCTCATGTCTGGGTGACATCATTGTGTCCCATTGACCTGAGTGACTTTGCAGGTCTCAGGTGACAGTCTGACTGGACCTTTGTCCTCAGAGTCTTTCACATCTACAGCTTTATATGATAATTACAGAAATATCCAAGTTATGCAGCTTGTTTGTTAGCATCTTCAGTAACACTCAATCTTATGGTTACATTTATGTGGATGATCAACCTTATGAGAGATAAACGTCAACATGTTATTGACAACTCTCTCTCTCTCTCTCACTCTCTCTCTCTCTCTCTCTCTCTCTCTCTCTGTCTGTCTTTCTCATTGAGATTTCTGTCCAGGAATCAAGCACTTTGGATTCCTCTCATGCAGTAACTGCATCCCATCGGAAGCTTCCTATTGGCTGGTCGGAATGCGAGACTCTCGTCTTTTCCCCTGGTCGTCTGTGACTTGAATGCAATGAGGGTCTTTTGAGAGAGAAAAAGACCCTCTGCCCTCCATTCAGCTCTGAATCTCATTCATAAGAAGCAGAAACATAGCAGGAGGGTGGGGTGGCCCCGCTATCTGCCGCGGACGCCCCCCAAACATCAATGAGAGGGAGCATCACCTGCATGTTAAACAGGGCAGGAGAGAGATGGAAGATAACGTGTCTCTTTTGTTGTAAATAAAAGGGAGGATGTGGACATGTGGATGTTATTGAGGAGAGACAGATGCACAGACAACGTCTCTAGTGCTTTTATATGTTCATGGATATTTTAAAAGGAGGAAGAGTCTCTATCATCACCTCTCTCTCTCTCTCTCTCTCTCAGGGTGTGTATAAATTAGGAAAACTCTGCTAGACACAAGCTTTAAAATCATGGTCTTATGGTTCTTTGAAACATTTGATCATGGTGTTTGTAAAAAGTGCATGAGTTACAGACAGTGGCGTTTAATGCCAAGTTATCACTGTAGACTAATAGCTGCAACCAATATATCAGCTTGACTGAAACTATGGTTACCATGGTAACCCTGCTCTCAAGTGATGCTGGACGATGCAGCTCAACACCGCCACCTGTCAGCTGATGGGGAAACAGCAGCCATTGCACACCGCTTGTTTGTTTTCTCATACGTTTCAGCTGTAAGCAAAGCCTGTTTTAACATATAGCACATTACACTTTAGGTTTAGGGCGGTGCATTGAGTTATGGAAAGTAATGCACACCTTTATGCTGGTCTTTGTCTTTCATCTATAGATTATCTTTATAGTTCAGGAGATTATTAGATTGTATATGTATTTACAAGTTTCATGTATATGATATTTACAAATATATGATGCTGTTAAACTATATGTTATATATATACTATGTGGGAAACCATATAAAACACGCTGTGTACATATCAAAGCAAAATAAATCCAGTACTGACACCTTCTGGAGAAGAAAAGTTTTAAATGAATAAATATAATTGCTGATATTTGTGTTACTTCATAGGAACATTAGGGAAATGTTCTTACAACCTAACTGAGAGTTATTAAAGACATACTGAACCCTGAATTTATCTTTAAAATTCAAACATGAAACTTTGTGAAATCTCTTACACACTGCAGCTGAACACACACACACACACACACACACACACACTGTGTGAAAACATGGCTTTTGTTGTGTATTTTACAGCCTGATAGCTTCAGATCACTGTTTGCAGTACAATATAGAGCATTTATGTTGTATAAATAAAACCATTCAACATTCAGTTAAAATCTCTTTGTTTTTCCCTCAGGTCAGGTCATGATCCTTCATGAACAACCAGCAGGTGTATTTATCCGTCTGTTTAATTGTTTAATCCTCTCTGTGAGGGACAGGCATGACTGCATTAAATGCAAGAAGACAACGTTGTGAAAACATTCAACAGTGGTTTACAGGTGAAACATTATCTTACATAAAAATCTTGACAGGAGATACTTCAGGGCTGAACAAAACACTGTCTGTTCAACGTATTTTTACTCCAAAAGCACCGAGTTCTTATCTGTGGCCTAGATAAATCTCTGTTAAAAAACAAACACGCTATACACATATAGTACACATACTACACAAATACACAAACAGATGAGAGTTCAGAGTTCGCAACAGCTTCCCTCAAACCGTGACACAAACCTGTTAATGTTATTAAATTATTGTTTGAAGCAAAACATAAACTGGACAAATTATAAGCAGCTCAAACAGTGGGAAACATTTTTGGGAAGGTATCACTGCATTTGTAAGGACGTAGTTAGAAGTTTTAGCCCTATATATATGCAAAAAATCAGAGGAAAGAGGAAAAGATGAAATCATCAGAGGAAAAAGTCAACAATGTTGAAAACTTTAAACGTTGAGGTCAGCTTTACTCAGAAAGCAAATATTCCGAATGCCTCTCAGAATTCCCAGAATTCCCTGTCTTCTTCCAGTGATTCCATCAGGCTGGTGTTGTGATTTGTCGACATCTGTACGTCCAAGTGATTGATGTACCAATTATTCTGATGTGTCGAAGGTGACAGTTTCTCGGTCTTCTCGGCTGGGGTTTGTGGGAAACCGCAGGTCTTTCAGCAGGTGGGCTTTTCTCAGCAGGTGGTCCTGTGAGATCTTTGCAGGTGAAAAACCTCTTTCATCCGGGATGGGGTCTTTTGTGTGACTTCACAAATAGATGATACAACCTTGTCCAGAATGTTACAGTCCAGATTAACTACCTCTGTGTGACCAGGTCACATGAGTAGGTCATGACCGCTAATATGGAAAATGGCTAAAATGGGACAAGATTAGCCTGTGCAAAACATGCTGGCATGATTCTAGGGTTTTAGGTGGTTGCCAGGGTGTTGCTATGCAGTTGCTAAGATGCGCGGTTGTTTATCGGTCAAAGTTGAAAGAGCAAAACCTAGAGGTTTTAAATATATGTAAAAAAAGTCCAAATATCGGACAATAGTTTACAAATTCATATACAAATATGCTTTATTGAGGAAAATGTTTACATGTACATCATTCAGGCTCACGTACATTTCAGTTACTCAGAACAATAAGAGATTTTTAGCCAGTTTTACATCGATGACATTACTGACTAAAAAACAGCTCTTACAACAATATTGGGCAGAAATATCATCAATCATCAATCAAACGTCTTTGGCTAGCAGTCGGGACTGTCTGCACAAAACACATTTTATAAAACGCACTGGAATAATATTTTGCGCTATTCTCTGCCAAAACTGTCACCAAAATCAGCACACAAGCACATTCTCACATAAATGAAAAAATAGTCCCACACAAATGTTAAATAGTTTTTGGCATGCACAGATAACTCAATACTCTACAAGGACTCAAAACAGTCTCACTCTTTCCCCGAAAAGAAACGCCCCGAAAGAAACTCACACTCACTTCTCTAAACAGTCAATCACCAAAAACAAACGACACAAAAAGTAAATTCTCAAAGAAAGTTAAAGAATAAGGAGTCGTGTTGTAGCGCGTGTGTGAACAGGGGTTACTTTTGCTCTCCTGAAGCCTCAGAGCATGTGAATAAAACAAACACAGTGTGTGCGATTGTTCTCTGATCTTAAAAAATCTTGCTTACTAATGAAGGCAAGTTTGCGTTAAGTCACTGGTCTCAGAACCCCAAGCGTATCTTTCTCTCTCTCTCTCTCTCTCTCACACACACACACACACACACACAGATTACTGATACAGTAAACCTGAAGGCAGCTACAACTTTTTACATCCATGCAAGTCACTGAGGTGTATTTGTATTAATATACGTAACAAAGACAAACTTAAGTGCTTGGTTGGGGCTTTTTTGACTCTCACTATCAAGAATAAATAACTTAAAAAATGAATTTACACTGAACAAAGTCCTTTTTTATGAAGGTTATATGAACAGAATATTTTCACAATCAAGACAAGATAGAAAAATCAATGAAGATTACTTTAAAATATTATTATATCAAACACTTAATATATCTTAAAGAGGCATGTTTTCAGTTAATGATAAAACAGCCACAATGCAAAGTACAAATGAAGAATTTGTCACCCAGATACATGCTTGCATTGTTAAAGCAATGTCATCAAAACATTATAGATGAGACACACGTTTTGGTGCCCGATGGACCGGCTTACAACTACAGGACAACACACTGAGCTCAACATAAATCTCTCTCTCTCTCTCTCTCTCTCTCTCTCTCTGTGTGAATCACCTCACACACACACACACTCACATTTATTTACACATGGGTCCAAAAATAACAAAAAAACACACCATCCACTTGTCACAAATACTCACACCACTCAAAAACAACCCCACACACTGAACACGGTTATTAACACACGATTCAGAAAATAAAACGGTAATAATGAAAACAATAAATGAAGTTATTTGTTAAAGGGAGCTGAGGTCACTCAGAACACACAAACTATAAAAGCAGAAACCCACCAGAATTTTCCCTCTAAAAACCAGCCAATCAGCTTTCAATCGGTTTGGACGTATTTGCATAACAGTTTGACAATATGCAAATCTGCAGATAATTAAAATGATTTATCGCCTCTAGTTTTTAAGCTGTCAGAACATAAAACGGTTACATTTGTGCTACATTTTGCTGCAGAACGGATCAAAAATAAACCAAACAGATCAGTGTTCAACACAAACGCCTTTCCTGACCCTGAAGATGTTTATAATAATGATTTCTAACTTGTGACTTGAACATACGTAAAGATAAATATGTAAAGTAATCTGCAAATTTATGTTTCTGAGGCTTTAACATATAAGTATGATGTACTGTACGTACAGTATGGTGTACTGTATGTACAGTATGATGTACTGTATGATATACTGTACTATAAAATGAACATTGTGCAGTATTACTGTAGTTTAACTGACGGGTCTCCACTTACTCAAAGCTTGTGAACTGAGACGTATTGAAACATAAGGGTATTAACTTATCTATCATAGTGATACAGTATCTATACGGCTCAGCTTTTTTTGTGTCCCTGTGTGAGTGTTTGGTTTGGCAGCGTCACGAATGGTAAAACTTCTCATTGTAACGGTGGATAGTGACGCAGCCGTGGTACGAGATGGGGCGGGGCATGGCGGCCACGCCAGTGATGATGCCGGTGGCCGGGTCGTAACACAGGATGGTGTCCGACGCCTCTCCGTTCTCACCACGCCCACCCAGGATGAAGATTTTACCGTTACATACCGACATACCACAGCTTTCCTGAAAAACAGGAGACAGTTCAACATTTTTGCATCATTTTTGGTAAAATACTACGATACCCACAATCCCCTGAGAGCTGGTTCATTTGGTACAATTCTAAGAACTCCTCATTCAGCCATTTTTCAACAACGCTCAGGAATCGGTACTTCAGAAACCAGACCCAATTAGAAACTGGGTCATTAGTGCAGAACTCATAACTCTGAGGTACCTGTTTGCTAAAGGTGTGAACAACATGCATCCAGTAATCTTCAATGGGGTCGTAGCAGTAGATGGATTTGGTCAGACCTCCGGAAACATAGATGAGATTATTCAGTGACACGGCCGTGATGCATCGCTTAGCGATGGGGATGTTGGCCCTTAGCAACCAGGTGTCAGCCTCAGGGTCATAGCACTGGACCTGAAAAACACAGTGGCAGAAATTTATACCTGCAAGCGGGAACAAAAACGTGTTAAATGAGAATAGCTGATACTAAACCTTCAGGCTACAAAAAATTCCAAGAGATGGAAATTCCAGGAAGCTGCAGACGTACAGTACATAAACCCAGCTGTCGTTTTAGACAAATAACCCCTATTAATAACTGCTCTGTAGACATCTGCGTTCTCAAATCCTAAAACATGAAACCCCTCCGAGGGTTTCAAACTCTCAAACACAGCATTAAACGATTGTGTGTCCTGATAAAAAGGAAACATAATCGCATATGCAGACACAAATATCTCCTGAGAAAAACATGTTCATATTTCTCTCTCTCTCAGCTGGATTATATGATAAGGGTGTTATTAAAGGGCTCAACACATTTTGGAAATAGCAGGCGATGCCTTTATTGTCAGATCGTCCTTATAAGGAAGCAGGAAATTCTCCAACGTTATCTAGAACATAATTCCCTGAAGACAGAGATTTCCTATTTGATATCCTGCTTAACCATCACAACAAACACTCAATAATAAACTTCACAAAGAATCACTGACTCAAGATTTGGTGTTAAATTATTTGCCTTTTGAAAGTTAAAGCAGGAAGTTGTTTAAGTAAAACATCTGCCGTGATGCTTCTCTTTGAGGAGACACCTGGAGAACGTATCACAGCAGGACTGACAGATCCAGGTCAGACTGTCGTACCCTCATGCCCCCTGTAGGGGGCGGTCAGCGCTTTGCTCTCTATTGTTCCATGGGGGCAAATTTAGATCACGATGAAAGGAAAGTCTTTGTAACTGGAGTGTAATGTAAACAAGCTGCCAACATGTAACAATGGGGAGAATCTAATGGCCGGTTCACTCAGAAGTCACTGAGAGTCTAAACAATTGATGCGGTTTTATCAAATACAAACTGCTCTTGTGGTTTCTATAGTGATGTATTGTGTTCTGCCCTTTCCTGTCATTGGTCAGCTGAAGAGATTTAAACAAACTGGTCCCTAGACAATTTTTGTTGGACGAACTTTAAACCTGTGGATGGTTTAACTCATTCAGCTAACAAGTAAAGGTTGCAAAAACGTTTCCCTGATGTTTCCAAAAACCTTCATAATAAAAATATTATTTTGTAAGTTCTAAGAACTTCAAAACATCCAGTTTTTTAGAAGCTGTACTACCATCACCGCTTGGTTATTACATCTTATGTTACATGAATGTTACTCAAAAAGTTTCATCCTGTTACATTTTAAAACATTCCTGGACCGTTTTTAAGACGCCTTTGTTTTTCGACCCTCTCCGTCAAAGTCTACAAACCTTATCGGAGCATGTGTTGTCATCGGGCCCTCCTCCAATCACAAACAGTTTGTTTACGCAGCTGGAGACCGCCGGAGAGCTCACGGCTTCCTTCATGGGAGCCACTTCTGTCCAGCGATTGGAGAACGAGTCGTAGCATTCAACGCTGCTCAGCCGCGATTGGCCGTCATATCCACCCACAGCATAAACCTGGAGACACACAAACACACGTTAGCATGAACCACGAGGGTCAATAATGGTGAAGCAAGAAATGTTGCCTTTAGGGGCCCAAACAAAACCATGAAATCTTACATGATGTGTAAACAATATCCCAGGTAACAATTTTAGCTTGTAATAATGTTTCCTATCGTTATCATTAAGCAAAAACATTAAGCAACTACATGAAATAAAAAGCACAGATCAGGTTTGACTAGATTTCCATTCAGTCGTTTGTGAAGCGTCTCACACTGATGTTAACACACAGGATCACTGCAGACACACACCCTGCGGCCATCGCTGCTTTCAAAACAAACCTGTGTTCACACCTGTGCTTATTTATGAAAGTGGACTAAACAAACCAGATCCAAACAGGCTAATGACAGCAGCTAGCAAATAAACGTCACGTTCTGCTGTTTTTTTTCATGTTTTTGTGTGATTAACATGCAGCAAATACACAGCGTAGTAAAAGATAATATGTCACACAACTGCAACGCTAAACAGTTATTAAACAAAATAGTTTACCGGGTTTATCAATGAACAATGACAATATAAATGTTAGAAAGTGGAGCTGGCAAATTGTAATATAACGTATACATTCTATACATAATATGTTACAATACATATTATAATAGTATAATCAACGTTTTTTTTATAAAACTCACTCCAAACAGTGACTTTGTTTTTCTAAAATAGTTACTTAATATTCACTAGCAAGGCTGTCGGCAAATAACCAATACTACTCATCTCAAAATAACCAATTAAACAGATTTAACAAATGAACCAGCCTGCCCCATATGTTGGTCTGTCACTAGTTAAATCATCTCTGCTGTGTTTTCCAGGAACACGACCTCTAGAAAGTACAAAATGTTGACAGTTGTGTCGTAACTTCAGTCTTGTTTGTGCAAGTTTTGAAGACCTTTACATCTGCTGATCTCTGTATCTCATTCTGTCACTTTTCTCTGAAACACGTGGAACACAAAGAACCCTGAAGATCTTGTCTCCATTTTTCTGCCTCATGTTTCCATGCGGTTAAACAGAAAGAAGATAAACATGTTTCTCTAACGGGGAAATTGAGGAACCGGTCGGACCTGTAGCGGCGCGAGAACATGCTGGAACAGAGAGAGGAAATGTGCCGCTAGCTGACCACCTCTTTGTTCAATTCAATGTTTCATAAAGTTTAAATTAAAAAAGAAAATGCTTAAATTTTTTTATACAATGTATTAACATTTATAAAAGGTTTCAAGAACTTTCAAAATACGTGTGAATTATGGAAACAAACTTACAACCCCAAACTTTTAGCTTAGCATCTGCCCCAGATAAGCAATTCAACCCCCTACCAGAGTAAATCTGATCTCTGGAACTGATAAACCAGTGAATTAAACGAATGTGAATTATGAAACAATAAATAAAGCAAACGCAGCCGATCCGAGCCTGTTTGCCATAATAAACCGGCCTCAGGAGAGACGTTCAACTATACATGATGTCATAGTTTAATACTGCAAGAAAAACAACAGGGAACAAGCAACAAAGCAGGAAAAGGAAAACAGAGATTTTAGGAAAAGGAGATTTTAGCATTTTTTCCTCTGTAAACGGTTGAATTTTGCTATCCTGACCTAACACAACAGTAAATACGGCTAACAGCTTTTCATTACTTCAGATTTAATGTTTTCTCAAACGGAAAAGGGTGTACTGACCTTTCCCAACAGGACGGCCATTTTGTGTCTCCAGCGGCCCTTGTTTAATGAGGCCACTCTGATCCAGATGTTGAGCTGAGAGTTATACATCCACACATCCCTGCTGTTGATTCTCCCCCCTGAAATCACATGACCAGTTGCTTAGCAACAACATCCAGCTACATCCATCCCATAATAAATTATTATACATTTCTTAGGAACAGAATGATGCTAATGACACATTTTGGCAGACGTTCCTGGTTTCATATTTCATAAATTTGAAAAATATGTTTGTTCCTGTTTAGGAAACCGTTCCAATGACTAATAGTTAACAATTAAAGACTAGCTCAACCAGAAATATACTGTCATTAATATACTTATGAAAACAATTATGCAATGAAATTAATAACCGTAAATCATATTTTGAAGGTCTCTGTGTGTGTGTACCAGACTGTTAAAACAATAACTAATAATCTTCAGAAATGTCCCAGTTATTTTAGAAGCGCCAGCATTCAGGAACAAACTGTTTGGAAACTCAAAGCTGTTTAACTTGAAACTCATCTGTTTTCCATATCAGTTATCCATCAATCTGGAGTTTAATACCAGCTAGAAACTTAAGATAAATTTGACTGGACGTTTCTCACGGTCTTAACAATCTGTTATTTGAAATGAGCTGAAATGTGCTGACAAGCAAAATTATACATGTGTGAAATTCTTCACAAAACAGCAAGACATAACTTACTAATTCCAACAGGATTAAGCTTTTGACTGGTGCGATATACATTCACATCAACACACTTTAATACATGACCTGTTTCCTGGCTTGGAAACTCTGCTTGGCCTCGACTCAACTTTTCAAAACAAACTTTAATAGGATGTGTGGGGAAGAAATGAAATGAACTCAAAGTAGGTTGCAACTAGAGAGAGAGAGAGTTAGAAAGCATTAACAAGCAGAACTCTGTTCTCATGGAGACACGTGCGTGTTTGGCACATGGAGACTGTAAACAGATGCCTCACGGATTCCTGCCCGCTTCCCCTTAAGCGCTCTCTTTCTCTCTCTCTTCCTCCCTCCCTCTCTTTCCCCCTATCTCTCTCTCTCAGAGTTGGTAGCCCCCCCAACTAACAGCGAACGGCCTCAGAACGTTGACAGAAGTTCCCTAAAAGTTCTCCAAGTTTTTCACACTAGTGGAACGCTTGTAACTTTCACATACATCAAAACTATTATTTTTAAGTTATTAGCGAAACATTTTAAAAACATTACAGGTTAAAAAAAGTTATCATGATAAAAAAACATGTCAAAAAACAAATGTGAAAAATCACGTTTTTAATTATTTTACTTAGTTTTTGTTACTTAATTGGAAACGTTAGGGAAACGTTCTTACAACTCAAGATTGTTGTAAAAATAATGGCTCAGGATCTCAGTCTCTCTCTCTCTCTCTCTCTCTCAGTCTCTTTTAATCATGTCTTGTTTTGCTGAATCTGCTCACAGTTCAAAGCTGCTCTGTTATGTGGCACCTGCTGTGTCTAACAAACCCTGGAGAATAAACCAACGAGATAAACAATAAACTGGGTCATCAACTGAGACTGAAACAGAACTGAAACACAAGCGAAACAGATGATTGATGGATCTGGTTCTGAATGACTGAAACACAAGATACAAAGATGGCCGCCAAGACTTAAAGGAGCTTTGGTAACTCGGACATATGAAGGAGGACTTTGGTACATTTTTGCTAATGGCATTAATGGGAATGTTGGTTTATGTCTCCTGAGGTTACCTGAGACCAGGATGTCGTTTCTGAGCGCACACACCGCGTACTCCGATTTGGTGAATTCTGGGAGTTTGGCTAAAGACTTCCATTCGCCGGTGACGGGGTCATAACACTCAGTGTATGGCAGGTTAAACCCTCCCATTCTCTCACACCCTCCAACCACCACAATCACCTCAGAGAAACCAGTGGACCTGAGGAGACACAAGATGAGACATTAGAAACATGTTTATAGTTATCATACATTACACACAATTCACTCACACAACTTACATTTATTTACACTACATTTATTTACACAATAAAGTAAACAATCATGTCTAATATACCAAAACCAGGGAACATTCTCATAACGTTTTGTAGAAGTACTTAAAAAGGTTCCTGCTAAACTTTTTTAGTGTTACACACCATATCAAACATTTTCATTAAGTTGTTAGTGTCATTTCAAAAAGGTTAGAGAATTAAAAATGTTTTAATAATGTTCTTATAAACAAGCAATAATGTTAAAGCAACAGTTAGATGTTTTAAGCCTTGAAAAACTTTCAAAACAACACTTTTTGTAACTTTGAATTGTTGGAAAAACTTTCCTACAACCTAGAATTGTTAGCTGAAAAACAGTAATTCTCAACACGCTTCTCTGATCCACAGAATTCACTCCCCCTCCCTTTCTTCTGTGAAATCATCTGCACGGGACACTGTGTAACTGATCTGGGGTCAGAGAGTGTACAAGTAAAGATGCTCTAAAGTTAGAGCTGAACTTTACGTGCCCTACCTCTGAGGAGAAGATATGAGAAAGAAAACGTGAAAACATCCGACCGGTTTGTTTTTGTGTAATTTGCCTGAATGCATGACAACAAAGTTTATACAGTTTTAAAAATGTCAACAGTTCTTATTTTTAGCATGTTTTATTCACACAAGATATATAAACAGTTTTATTTATTTGTTGATGACAAACAACACTCAAAAAAACTCTTTGCTAACTCAAAAAACTACCATTAAAGTTAAAAGCTGCAATCTGTAATTTCTGCCTTTCTACTGTCCACCACTGTTTAAAACATAAAACTGCACTTTATTTACATCTTACTTCAGTACTAGAACTTTTTATTATACGTATAATGTTTTTAAAACATCAGAATGATGTTTCAAGAATGATCCCTCGTTCTAGCTCTGACTCTGCTTATTTTTACACATTTTGGATTGTTTCACAAAAGCAGAGCTTTCCAGTTTAAACACATTTTACTGCATTTAAAGATGGAGACACAGATTAAGGAGATTGCATCAGTTTCTAGGTCTGGAACCGGCAAGGTGGGACATACCTGCGTGGACGAGTTCTGGGTGACATCATCTCATTGCCCAACACATGATATCTTCTGGCTTCATGGAGAAGCTGGTAGCACTCTGGAGCATTTTGGATCAGTTGGTCACCTTCTACCGTCTGCACAAAATAATTTGGATGCAGCAGCGGCAGGCGAACGTGGGTGAGAAGATCCCTCAGCATGATTCTGCGGTGGTCCACATCATAGTAGACCCAACGCATCACAGCCTCAAAAACCGTTTCCTCCTTTCCGATCACCAGCTCATCACTGGCCAGGTACTCCTCCAACTCCTCCTTGCGCAAGTCCAGGAACTCCTCGTGCTGAGCCACGTCGGCGAAGCTCTGCAGCGCGTACGAGCGACAACGGCTGGCGAGCTGCTTGAGGGAATGAGCGTCTGCGAAACGCTGGATGCCCAGGCAGTTGCAAGGGTCAAGCTGGTCTTCCAAGAACTTGGCGCAGGCATCGCGCAGAGTGGCGATCTGGAAAAGGCTGGAAGTTTCGAAGAGGAACTGAACGTTCTCCGTGGTGATGCGGACACGTCCGGTGTAGACGTACTGCAGGAAGGTGTCCATGGCTTCGGCGCGGATGCCGTTGATCTCCACCAACATCTCACGGCTCTCCCGGTGGTCGTTGCAGAACATGGCACGGAAGTAGCTGCTGCACGCCGACAGCACGGCACGGTGACACGGGAACTCACGGCCTTCCACGCTGATCACCACGTCGGTGAACAGACGTCCATCACGGAACTCGTTGAACATCTGCAGGATGCTCTCCGAGTGGCACGGGCCGGAGGAGAAATCAAACACATCATGGTTACTGAGAGACTTGCCGTCCATCTCCAGAACTTTTCTCTTGACCGCTGGAGACTCGCGGACTCCAGAGTCCTCCCGGTTCAGTCTTCTGCCCAGAATAAGTACCATTGCTCTCAAACAAGTGAGGCCCGAGGCCCTGTTAACAACGTAAGGAAAAGATGCCTCTGCTGAAATAAAAAAACCCAAAAGACAAGTTTAACCAAGACATGCAAGTACAGTGTAATATTGCTATGACTCACATTTATGAATAATGACTTATGTAATCTAAATTGCAACCTGTGATTTGTGACCAAACCTAAAGACATGCTGTTTAACTAAAAATAGGCTTACAAACAGACAGCTTATAAACCATAATGCTTTTAGATTGAAGGCCAAAACAAAATGGAGGGGCATCTTATGACAGTTATAATAACATGTTGTTCACAAAGTTGACAAACACATAAGAAAAATACTTTTTTAATGTTATTAAGAGACATAGTTTGTAATAAGAAAACACACAAGAATGTGAGAAGATCTATTTAATGTTCACACTTTGCTGATAAGCTGCAACCCTTTGTTTGTCTCATGTTGTCTCAGGTAAGACCTTCAGTGTGAACGGGGTGCTGCCCTCTGGCGGTCACTTCCGTATTCAACAAACCATCAAAACAAAGAACTTTCGGTGTCAACAAAAACTTAAGAAATTCACCACGTGTCAAAAAAGCCTAAAAAGTTTGTCATACCGAAAACCACACGTCAGCCCCTATAATATTAAATAACAACATTTCACACGATTTTACAAAAGTCACAAAAAAGCAAAGCATCATGTTTTTGTGTCGCAGTTATTTAGAGCCGCTGTTAAAAAGTCATAAATATGTCTGGGCATAAGTTTTCTAATGCAAAATAACACATTCACATGTATGCATTGGACTTATACAATATTATACTGTAAACTGCATGTATTTTTATACTGATGTAATATTTTACCACATAAAGTTTAATTATATTTCATTATAACACCGATATTAAAAAGCAATTATTTAAAAGCAATAACATATAATACAATAATATAATATTAAGTATAAAAATATAATTCAAAAGAATAAAAAACACAGTCGTGCAAAACACACAATACACTTTTCTACTATTATCACCAGCCTAAACTCACCTGTTTAGAAAAGCTAAAAACTTGAAAGTTTGATGACTGTAGAAATCGTGAAAAACAAAGAAAAGCAATGTAGGAAAACCTCCACGTCTAGCCCTCAGCTGTCATCTCTATTCCGGGCCTGTGGCCGAAACATCTGCTTGAAAAAACGGGCCGCTGGGCGATATATTGCCACCATCACATCCGAGAAACACGACCGGGAATCAGCTGATGGCGCAGGGGATTGTGGGAACTGTAGTTGTCGATGGGTCTGGTTCTGTGGCGGCACATGCGCAGAAAACTACAAGCGCCAGACGTCTCAGCACCACATGGCTGAGATTGTTTGTAAACGTTTCAACAGGAGCAGGAGGGGACGGG
>JBAJNP010011133.1:0-15285 GCA_036877545.1 Yasuhikotakia modesta
TGCCTGTCTAAGTTGTCTGTGTTTAACGTTTTGGATTTTTACAATAAACCACATATGGATTCTAACACTTCAGCCTCAGCTTTTTTACAATATGCATCAGCCTAAAACAGATAAAAATGAAAATCATTTGGTTATTGCAAACCATTTTTAGCAATCATATTTTTATGTAAGAACATTATTTTTTCTATATTACATAAAAATCTCAAGACTGTATTTTTATGTTTATGTTCACCTACATTTCAAAATACTTTTTAATTACTGCATTTGTAATAGAAAAGTCTGAAATAGTGATGTTATGCTATCTTATGTTAAATTTCTCCATTCTACTCTTTTTTTGTACTGCAGATGGGATAATATGGAACGATTTAAGTCTTTTGTCCTACACATGGAGAACTGCCTGTAACAAATTGTCCTGTTCAGCCACGCCAGTAGAGGAAGCCCTCACCAGAGTACTGATTGTTTCTCCCTCTGCTTCCTGTTTCGCCATTTCCTGTTTTAGACTATTTAAGTGGAGCACACGCTCCACCGCTCCACTTATTTGCAAAATATTGCCAGTTTGTGTAAGCCTTTATATCCTGTTTGCCTGCTACCTGTTTATTGATTATTGGATTAACCCAACCTGTTTTTGTCTGCCTGGATTATTAATTATCTGTGTTCCTTAACACTTGTCTGTGATTGTTTGCTGCCTGCCCAGACCCCTGCCTTGATAGCGCTACTGATCGTTTGCTGCCTGCCCTGACCCTTGCCTGGTTTACGTTTGATTTTTTGATCATGTTTTGGCTAGGTTTAAATAAAGCTCTGCAAATGGATTCAACCAATACATCTGCATCGCCTTCATTACACTGCCCTTTATTATCAGACCTGCTTACCCCAAGTGACTGTAGGTCCCCAGTAAACCTAAACATCCTGGCCTGCATAACAGTTTGCGTTCTTAAATCTACAACTGTGTTCCATATCTGCACTACTACATTTCACTTACCTTATTGTATTTTATATTTTGTATATGTTGTAACTTGCTACTGACCATGCTGCTGTAGCACAAGAATTTCCCTCATGGGATCAATAAAGTCCATAAGTCTATATGTGGTCTGTAAAGTAAATAACTCCTCACCTTTTGACAGGTTGTGGGAAACATTACTTTAAAGCAAGCACAGCTGCACGCAGTCTAAAGCACTGACTTTGCTTTTGACTTTGCATGTCTGATCATTTATACAAGCTCTGTATGACGTAAAGTAAAATAAAGTGACATAATAACTGAATTGAATTTTGCTTACTATTTCTAATAAATTGTAATTTTGGGATGCACCAATACTAATGCCACAAAATACTTAGGAAGCAGGTATGCTAATTGTGATGCAATAAGAGGGCAGTTGTGGTCTACTGGTTGAGGGGTCTCTGATTGCTCCCTGGGCACTGCAGGGATAGCTGCCCACTGCTCCAGGTGTGTGTGTGTTCACAACTTACAATGTGTGTTCACTCCTTACGATGGATGGGTTAAATGCAGGTCATATTTTGGTTATGGGCAATCGTAACTGACAAAATACATGTCACTTTCACATTTATTGCTAGAGCAGGACTGAGCACCTCTAATATCAAAGAACATTGGTGAAGGTGTTAAAAAATTAGTTCTTACAGCTGTTCGCCTACAAGGAAGGAGTTGCGAGAGGCGGATTTGGGCGAAAGATCATAATTACTGTCCGAGCGATACAAGAATGACTCTCGCCTCTGACCATGGCTGGCCATGCTGGGATGCAAGACAAGACCAGAGCTCGGTGACACCTGCAGGTCCAGTGGACTGCAACTCGTAGAGGGGCCATTCTCCACCTCCAAACTACACAAAAGAATAAAGATGGGGATTAAAGAAATACAATACAAGCCAACAAGCTACAACTTTCACTAGTTTGTTTAAACTAGAATGTGTAAAAATGTATTGCTGAAATTGCTTATGCATAGACATTAAATCTTAGACATCAGATCAGTTACGCCAGTAAAGGAAAATTTACATATTTTTATACAGACAGAAATTCTGACAACAAATTTCTTTGTCTATTTAAACAGTCATGTTATTTGAGAAAATTTGGAGATAATAAAAAAATGTCTATAACACTGTTTTAGCTTTAGCATTCCCAACTTCAGCTGGCCTGTAACCCAGATTTTGCTATGGGGTGTTTCATAACTTAGAGGATGCATCTTAGAAAGACTGCTTTCTTTCTGAAACCAGTGAAGCTAAGGGTTATAAGGGTTGTAAGACAATTTAAATCTAAAAGAAAAAGAATATAACAATATACAAAGTAACTAAAATACAATAGAGTGTTTATTGGTAATAACAGTATTGATGGATGTGCAAAGTACAAAGTAGATGTGCAAATGGAGCAAGCAATATTTAAGAGTCCTTAAGAGTCCTACAGTGACAAAACATTGTTGTTGAGAGACTGTATGGCCTGAGGGAAGAAACTCCTCCATAGTCTCTCAGTGTTGGTCCTCAGGAAGCACCTCCCTGACCTCAACAGTGTGAAGAGACTGTTGTTGGGATGGCTGAGGTCATTCACGATCTTCCTGGCCTTGGTCCAGCACCGCTTGCTGTAAATTGGGAGCAGGTCAGGGAGCGTGGTACGTATAGTACGTTCAGCTGATCGCACCACCCTCTGGAGAGCTCGTCTGTTCTGCACGGTGCTGTTCTCAAACCAGGTGGTGATGTTTGCCTTCAGGATGCTTTCTATGGTGCACCTTAGTGGGCAGTTTAAAGTCTCTCAAGCGTCTGAGATGGAAGAGACGCTGACAGACCTTTTTCACCACTGTGTTGATGTGACAGGACCATGACAGGTCCTGCGTGATGTTAACACCAAGATACCTGTAGTTGTCCACTCTCTCTACTGGGCTTCCATTGATGGCGGGGGTCTGGTAGTTCCCCGCCTGCTTTTTCCTGAAGTCCACTATCAGCTTCTTAGTTTTACTGACGTTGAGGAGGAGGTTGTTTCTCTGGCACCAGTCCTCCAGAGTCCTGATCTCCTCCAGGTAGGCCGTCTCACTGTTGTTAGAGATCAGTCCGACCACAATGGTGTCGTCAGCAAACTTTATGATGTTAGTGGAGTTGGTAGTGGGAAAACCAGGAAGAAAACATCAGTGGAGAACAGGTTAAAATTGATGCTTTGAAGAGAAAGGTCAGTGAGGTGCCTGCTTTAAGGAACAGTAAACCAAACAGAAAGAAAAATTTGGAAAATAATGTAGCTTCAATCAGAAATTATATTACAGAGCTCTTGTCAGATCACAGAAAAGACAGCGTATTACACTAATTCTGCAAGATAAAACACAACCGTCCCACAATTTTTTTGTCCTACAGGCTAAAAGTTCTGAAAATGGGACCATTCCCAATTTGAAATAAATCACTTTAAGATGAAGACAAGAATGTTGATAATGCAAGGATACCATTTCATTTGTTTCCTCTATTTTATACAAAATATTATGTACTAAAACCACCGTAGACATAACTTATATACATAGACATAACATATAGATTTTTTTTAAAAACTTTTTGTAACAGATTTTCAATATTTCAGCTTAGCTTTTAGCAAAAACTAAATGCAGCATTACAAATCTAGCTTTAATTAATAATTTAAATCAATAATTGTTTCATAACCACAATATATCTAGTAATTCTTTGTCAGTTGTGGGTTTACATATTGAACAGAACAGATAGAAAACAATTTTAAATAACAGGGCATAGAGGAGGCTTCTCTGCTGTCAGTAAAACAGGCCATAGAGTGGTGTGGTTAAAAGGAACTGGGGGAAATGGCATTGGGTTTTTATGCCAGAGCATTGTGAAGTGTGTCTGATGACACACTCAGAATGATCTAAGAGGTTGTCAAAGCCCTTGGTGGAACAGCCTAACAACCATCACCATCAATATTGTGTATGTGTATTCACTGCATTGGGGGAACATATGACCCCACAAGTATAGTAATTCCAGTGCATTTTGACCCTGTGGGGACATTTTTGAGGTTAAGAAAAAGCTTATAAATCACACAATACGGTGGCTTCAAAATAAAAGATAAAATAGCTTCTGTGAGGGTTATGTTTAGGAAATAGACTATACAGCTTGTACAGCATACACAGTATAACAATTATGTCTGTAGAATTGTGACAACCATTGTGTGTGTGTGATAGGTTAAGTAACAGGATGGTGTTGCAAGACTGTGGGGGACAAGTTACTGCTGAAAGTGTTGGACCAAGTTGTTATGATATATAGATCAATATATATAGATATAGTCTCCAGTCCCTCTTTCATTGTAAGTCAGTAGGATTTTGTCATCCATTTAGCACCATCATGCAAAATTTGCAGGACAAGAATAACAGCACTCTTCTTAACAATCTGCATGGTTTAGGATATTGTTCACATCTATAGCACAAAAAATGCAAGACCATACATACAAAATTATAATCCTTGCAACCATTGTTCAAATTCCTGATCTTATTCTGAGCAAAAGAAATAGCAATGCTTGCCGTAGCAAACACAAATTAAAAAGAAACCCAGTAAACTTTTACCAACTTTCCTTACATTTAAATCAAAGTGAAGTAATTATGATTAATTGTGCTAGCTTAGTTTAGCTCAATTAATATATTTTTTATCATGAGTTGTCATTAAATTTGTTATCATGGCAATTGTGCTAGCATATTCATGATGGCAAATTATTTTGGACTTGCTATGAGTGAGGCCAAACAAAACCAAAGATACAGAAGTCGAGGTTGCAAATTATTCTTACCTGGTGTGAGACACAGCCACTGTGAAACGCCTGCGCTGGCGGATAGTTTTATTCACCACTAATTTTTTGAACATGCCCAAGGAGTTCTGGGGTGAGTTTCTTGTGCCGTCCGTGCAATCTCTCACATCAGACTGACAGTGCACCTCTGATATGATCTCTGTTCTCTGGCTGATGGGATTAATGTCAGCATCCTGTTTTAAATCCATGAAGAAGTGTCATATACAGTGCCTTAAATCCAAAACTTTGAGAGCTGAAATGTGTGCTGAGCTACCCTAAAAGCCAAAACCTCAATTTGTTTCCACCATGCTCTATTCCCTATTTTCTGCCCTCTTCCCTACTTGAGAGCCCTCTGCCCAGCTGGCCCTCCCCTCTTAAGAGTCTCATGTTCAGAACGTTCTGGGACCCTGGCAGTCTACTTAGATGTAGTCTGAATTTGATATCCAAGGACAGGTGCAAACCTATTTACAATTAAGGGAAGGGTAGACTTTTTGTAAGGGTAAACTTGTTCGCACATAACTGTTGTAAAATAAACAAATTAATAATACACACCCCAGTGCTTAAGACAAGCATAACATTGTGTTGGTACTATGAATCATTGCCATAGTCACTTAGGAAATAACATAAAGATGCCAAAACTGAATGATTCCCTTCTAATTTGCATTCTTTTGCAAGCTCTCAAGGGAGCATGACATCAGTAGCAGCAATGGCAGCCTGCAATGCACAGGCTAACGGGGGTAGAACTATGTCAAGTTATTTTTGCAATAAAACAAAAGAGGGAAATTTCACACTTAACATGACATGATTTGAACCATGTCCTTAAAAATTTAAGGAAAAATGTGGACACAAAAAGCTTGTAAAGCTAGTAAAACTTGGTTTGTAGTATGTAATGAAATGTTATTCATCGGAGTAATGACCATTTTGTTAGCTTCCGCCCATGCAGTTGGTCTCTGTCACCCCAGCTGTCTTTAAAGTCCCGATGAACGATGTCCTCAGACATATGCTAAACATCTTCGTCTTTGTATATCGGGTCGACATCCTCATTTTCTTGAGGTCACGGGAGGAACACGAGGGGCATGTCAGCAGGGTTCTCCAAAGACTCCTCGATAACCATCTCTACGTGAAGCCAGAGAAATGCAAGTTTCATGTCCTTGTCACTCCTGGCCTTCTGGAGATGGATCCCCAGAAAGTCAAGACAGTCCTTGACTGGCCCATACCAGCTCTGTGAAGGAGGTCCAATGCTTTACTAGGTTCGCCAATTTCAATCTGAGGTTCATTAAGAACTTTATTTCTGTGGTGGCCCCTCTAACAGCCCTCACCAAAGGGGGTGGAACCAACATTCTCTGGGGCCCAGAGGCTGCAACAAGCGCAGCTTTACCTCTGCCCCCATTCTCTTGATCCCTGACCCTGAAAGGCCTTTTGTGGTGGAGGTGGATGCCACGGAGGTAGGCATTGGGGCTGGACTGTCTCAGATGGGTGAGGACAGGAAATTACACCCTTGCACCTTCATGTCTCGCTGCTTGACAAATGCAGAACAAAAGCCCAACACTTTTTCCGCCGGTGCCAAATTACCTGGAGGACCCTTCAGGATTGCAAGAAAAATTAAAAATTAACCCTGTGTCTTAACATTTGTATCTTCCATGTTCTTTAAGAATTAACCCTACTTTGTGTTTCATTAATTAAACCTATATTGTCTTCTCTCTTTGCCCCCTCTCACAGACCCCCTCCACCCCCCAGAGTCATTGTTGGCCAGCCGGCCTACACAGTGCACCGGATACTCGACTCCCGGAGGGTCCAGAACTCTCAGCAGTATCTGGTGGACTGGGAGGGCTACATGCCTGAGGAGTTCTCCTGGGTGCCTGCCAAGGACATCTTGGACCCAAGCTTGATCCGGAAGGAAACTGTTCTGGAAGGAACGTCAAGAGCCATTCCTAATGGAGGGTGTCCTGTCAGCTTCCGTCCCTGCAGTTGGTCTCCGTGCCTCTAGAGGTCCCTCCCTTTGCCTCAGTTCTTCTTTGTGTGCATTTGCCTTACCAGTGGCTTGTTTTTCTATTTATGCATTTAGTGGTGTTTGTTTCCCTGGTTCCCTGCTTGGTTTTTGCAAGTTGTTGCCGTTACTGCCCGTTTGCCCAAGCGCTTCCCTGGCTCTGGAGAGGATTCTCTAGCTACTTGATCTTGTGATTTTATTTATTAATTTATTTAACAACTCGTGGAGTTGTTTGTTTTATTGTTAATTATATTCCTCATTCTGAGAAGAACCTAAGTTAATTATAATAATAAAAGCTTTATTTTCTTTAAACCTAAGCCTGGAGAGTTTTTGTTGGATCCAACACTGCCTCCTACGTGGCTCACTGGTAGAGCCTCAGATTGTCACACCAGAGAGCCCAGTTCAAGTCCCAGTCATGATGCATTTAGTCAGAATAAAAAACAGAATTAAAATATGATCTTCAAAGGAGTTACAATCTTAAATGGGGCTTGACCTGTGCACCATACTAGCTGATATTCTGCTATTATTTGCAACAATCCAGTGTACAAATGCTGAAAAATGTGTAACAAAGACAATACTTAAAACACTGTTTCAAATGTAAATTAAAATGTTTTGGAAGTTTCTATAATTAAATCTTCAAAAATGCAGCACAATCATGTTATGCCTACCCTTTGTTGCTTTACTCAGTGGAATGATACAGTTATGGGTAAAAAAAAGCTTTTAGGCATTCAGACTTCGATGGTGGATCTAACTAAGCTCACCTATTAGGGGGTACTGGTGTGATGTCTATATGCGGTGGGGTAACAAAGCCCAGTGTTGTGGGTCTTGAAATGTGATCCTGTGGACTGTGGGCCATCTCTGCCTGTCTCCATGACAATGGTGGCAATACTAGAGTTCCTGAGTGCTGCCTGGGGCTGTGCCATAGATCTGTACCCAAAGTAGATCCTGAACAGGTACATCGAGAGGGGCCCTTGCTGTCCTAAAAGTGAAGTTATTTTAATGCATGAATAAGATGCTTTGTAGTGTGTCATGTAGTGTGTTTTGGAGGGCACTATATAACTAAGATGAAGCAAAAATATTTGGGATGAAAAGTTTAATCATTACATACAGTATAAGAAGGAGACTGAAGTACTCATAAAAAATGAATGAGAGAATGCCAGTTGATGGAACCAAAGTCAGTTATTATTTTGGCTATTATTTTAGAACTTTAAAGGCAATATAAACTAAAGCCATATAATTCAAATTGCTATAATATTTTATTTTATATGCTGACTTGCATATATTAAAACATAATTTGGCCAAATATTTTTATGATTTCCCCTTTAAAAAGTAGCTGCACTTGCAAGACTACTCAAAACTACTTAAATAGCTTTCTTCTCCTAATACATGTTCCTAGTCTTCATGTTTGCAATTCTTTGCAAAAATATAAAAAAATCAAAGCAAATCTATGTAAGAATGTAGGTATGTGTAAATATTTTACAGTATAGCTTGCTCTGTTTGTTGAAGCAACCCATCCCCTAAGCCTCTACTATAAGGACCACCATCTCTACAAATATATCACTACAAAATATATTTACAGCACAATTAGATTTGGCTAGATGATGGTTGGACTGTTGGTCAACTGTTGCGTCTAAGGCAAGGTAAACTCTCCCTGGAGGATTATGTGTATCAGTTTTTGTGCTTTGGTCAATGAGATGCCATATTACAATGAGTGGCTATTTAAGGACATGTTTCATTTCTGACTAAATGAGCCAAACAAGTCACAGTTAGCCAAGCAGGTGAATAAGTGAACAAAATGACCGCCTTCCCCAAGACACAGCACAAGATGACCGCCTCCCTCAAGCCACAGCCCAAGATGGCCGCCAAGCCAATGCCACAGCCCAAGATGACCGCCAAGCCAAAGCCTGCACATGACAAGATGGCCGCCAAGCTGGAGCCTGCACATGACAAGATGGCTGCCAAGCCGGAGCCCGCACATGACAAGATGGCCGCCAAGCAGGGGCCTGCAGATGACAAGATGGCCGCCAAGCCAGAGCCTGCACATGAAAACATGACAAGATTCCTGAGTCAGCACCCATCATGGCCGCCCTTCCTGAGTCAGCAGGAAGTTGAAAGAGTTCGTGCAATCTTAATTTTTCTTGCAATCCGGAAGGTTCCTCCAGGTAATTTGGCACCGGCGGAAAAAGTGTTGGGCTTTTGTTCTGCATTTGTAATGCAGAACATGCATTTGTTCATGTGCAGTTTATTGAAACACAAAATTTGATTTGAATGTTTATCAAGATATTCACCCATATAGAAATTTATTTATTTATTTATTTTTATTCTTTATTTTATTATGAAAAAAACACTTTAATTAACATCCCTGAAAGGCCATGGGTCTGTTTCCATATAAATGAGAGTGGCCAGTTAATTAAAGAAAGGAAATGAACTGCAGAGAAAGTGGCATTCTGCAAGAAGCATATCTATTGTTTTTTAATGATTTTACTCTTTGAAGATGTTTCAGACAGTGCGTCCCAGCAATATAAGTAATCCCTCCTCATCTCAGACTGTGAGGACAGGAAGAAGCAGGACATTAAAGACCTAACAGCTTTTTTACTCTAGAGAGAATAAAAACTGATCCATTAATTTGATCCAATAAATAAATAAACAAACAAATACATGAAAAATAAAAACAGACAAGGACACTGTCTACAGAAACTGGCTGATTACGGTGAGAATTGGTTACCTGGGTGACCACATTGATACCTTTAATAATGAATTTGATTAAAGGTTAAACAACAGGGTCTGTGTGTAAACACGCATAGTCGGTGCCATAAAACAGCAGGATGGGGAAGGCTGCAAAGAACAGCCACAAGGATCTCTGGTTTGGGTACAATTGGGAATCAGTTGATACCAAATCTGCCAAATATAGCCAACTTCCTACATTTCAACAACAAATGCACTTTACAAAAATGTGTCTGCCCAATTTGTCTTCAACTTTGGGAAGACTAAAGGCTTTAGACAGCATGAGCATCTGACAGCTCCCTCTCTGTAGCCCAGAGAAGCAGATGGGCAGCATGTGCTCCTAGTTCCTCCTATGTTCCTGTGGACATGAGTCACTGCCTAAATTAGTTGCACATGTATACAATCAGTACTGTAAAACACACTGCAAATGTAAACAGCCCTGGGATATCATTATTAGCAGCATCTGCAAATGTGAGTATTGCTGTTATTCATATCAAATATTATCGCCCTGTAGCACCCGGGAGCAATCAGGCGTTAGGTGCCTTGCTCAAGGGCACTTCAGTTGCTACCTGCCGGCGCTGGAATCTTGGTGTTTTTGGTCATATGTTGGGGTAGAATTCAATAGTCAAATCCAATAGTTACCCAATTGTAATACTTTACAGAGACTGTAAATCATAGTAGGAACACAGTGTGATCTGCATGAGCAGTCTATTTAGATGTTTAACTGTAAAACTCAAACTCAGCATTGATTCCTGCCAGACAAAGCTTCAATTACTTGCACATAGCTAATCAGACAGTCTTGTTCTGAAAAGACATTTCAATAAACTTAGTGATGAAGGAGGCACTGATTTTCAGATGTTAGGGTATGTTGATCATGGGTGAGTGTTACGGTTGACCAAGGGTAGGAGGCACGAGTGACACAGAAGCCGCTTGAAATAGGTGAAAAGTGGATTTATTGGTGTACACACATGAGAAAAATCCAAAAATAGTGCAGAGTGACAAAATATGGGGAAAAAAAAACTGTACAGGTATACTATTTACAAAATATTTACAGGTTTGTTCAGCTATATCAAAAGATCTGAACAATGCTTGCATTCAGCAAAATACACAGCCCAAAAACACTTCTCCAACAAAAACTCCCACTCTACTCACTCTCCAGACTACCGTTTTTTCCCCACTGAGAGTTTGAAAGCCATTTTAAACTCTAAGCTCCGCCCCTGGATCGTACCATTGTTAGAGTGGTTTGTAACACATAAAATTTAAACAGAACAAGACAAAGTATATATTAACGAAAATAAATAAAACACAGATACAACTGAAAGTACAACTCACCATACAACACATACATATAAACAGTGAACAATTGACTCTTACAGATTGAGGTTGTGACCCTGATGATGTCACACCTAAAAATGGCTGCCAGTGCTGTATAAAAGACCCAAGTTTTGAATGTAACAGGTTTGACTCTACAAAACAGGAAATGGTGAGTGTATATAATCTTCTATGTAATTGTACAAATAAATACTGATAAATGAAACGTGTCTGTGGTTATTTCAATGTATTATGGTTAGATTATTTGCAATGGGGGTTGAAGTGGTAGACAAACACAACAAACACATTACACAGGCACAAAACAACAAAGTAACACAATAATGCTTACAACAAACGTGTGTGTGGTCACAGTGTGTATCTCAATGTAACACTGTGACAGTGAGGTTAAGTAAATTCAGTACTATTAAAAGCATGAGAATTTTTCAGACAATTAATGGCCACCTCATTATTCTGAATTTATTCTGTTAGGTTCCCAATTGCACCAGTGCAATCAAAAAGGACAGGAGCTATACCTAAGAGAGATGGTGAGCCTAGCACTGGTTATGTCACTGTTGTGAAGAAGCTGACTGTTGGAGACATGCAAAGTCTACTTAATGCAGTGGGTACATTTCAACCTGGTGACAGTGATCCTGTTGTGTTTGTCAAAACTGGAGAATGTAGTGGACCTGTAAAGTTTGTCAGATTCAGAGGCATGTTCTTTACCCATGAGTTGTGTCCCTCCTTTGTTAAGTGGAGCACTTTCACACAGTGTCTGTAACAGCAGACAAATGTTTACGGTGAAACGGTTTGCTTGGAGTAGTGGGAGGAGATTTGGTTAATTTAAGGAAGATGACAGAGGTGACAATGAAACCTGATGAACATCCTGTAGCATATGCATTAAGGTTGTGGGAAATGTTATGCTCATACAGTGGGATGCCAGATGCGACTCAACAAAATCTTATGTTCAAGTCCACATTAATAGCGCAGAGTAGCACAGACATGCAAAAAGCCATTGCTCTGCATGCAGATGTTAATACCCCATATGAAAAAATAATTTCTAAAATGACCCAATACTATAATGCAAAACTGCGGAGCGCAGAAATCCAGTCACTGCTGTTCAGAAGGGAGAAATTGTTACAGCATCTTGTGGCTTCTATCACAGATCAAGAAAGTTTAATAGGGTCAGTTTAGAGGGTGACTATCAGCTATGTGTGTGGAAAAAGTGGACACATTTCAAGACACTGTCCAGACAACAAAAGATATTGTCAAGGTTTTGTCTGTTATGCATGTGGAGAGGATGGAAACATAGCAAGACACTGTTTAAGAAACAAAAGTCAAGGCAAGAAAGTGTCTCTCTGTCAAACAAAAGAAAGATGGGTCATCAAGATATGCTGAAAAAAAGTAAGCAGTTTAGAAACCCAGTTGGCATTTTTGAAAGAGAAAGAAGCCATTAACACCATGGCGGGCACATCAGATGGGACACGACCATAGCACAACCACAAACTGTTTACAATTCAGTTCAACTCTATGATAGTATTAATATATTAAAAAATATATTAACGGGCGGGGGGGTGAATGTATACAATAACTAAGTCTTAGACTTAGGATATTTTGTTTGTTGATAAGTGATGTCTGATGCTTTATGATGAATGTGCTACATATTTGATGATTGGAATGAAATAAGTTTTTGTGAGGGAAAGGGGAGGCAACCTATCTGTTAGTTCTCTTTTCAGGAAAGCATTGAGGTGGAACCTATCTAAAAGGTGGAACCTACAGGGGAGGCCAATCATGGAAAGGACCAGAAGAACCAGTGCAGCTTGGGAAAGAGTAGGAACACCAGAAATCCACAGATTTTCCCAAGAGCCAGAGGCCAAGAAAACCACCACATGAGCCTAAAGGGAATGGACACAAAACTGCATAACAGGGTCAAGAGACTGCGCCTCCCAAAAAGCTACAAGCTTTAAAGGGAGAAAGAGAAACTCAAGGAACCAAACTCATTTCAGAAAAGAAAACGATGACTTGAACATCAAAAACCCTATGGATGAAGATTGTGCACACTGGGACACACTGCACAAGACATCCTAAAGCAACAACACACCTGGACCCACAATGAGGAAATGCATAAAGACATTATTACTCAACCCTGAGAAACGACCAGGATTTGTGGAAAACATCACACAATTGGATTTTGTTTGATTTGGGGATGTTACATTCAAGGCTGCTGTTGGAGTTCAATCTTGCTGCGTATGTATCTTCCTTATTGTTTGTCAATGTATAATGTTATGCTGAATGTGTTCATCAATTACATTAGGATATCCCTGATGGTTGCAAGTGTTCCTGAATGTCTCTCTTCCAAACATAAGTTCTCATCTTCTTCATAAATTCTCATACAAAACTTTATAACTCATCAAAGGGGGGACTGTAAGAAACTACAGTCTGCCTCTAAACAGATTTCACTCCAGGATAAAAGAATGACATGCTCAACTCATTATAAGACTTATTTATCATAGAAACTCATATGTTTGCAATGATAGAATTAACAGAAATCCTGTTAATGTAAGGAGGCCTCAGAGAGAGAGAGAGAGGGGGACTTCATGAATCAACTTTGATCAAAGGGATTCATGGCTGTAATACACATTCAGAAAAGATTTTGTCAGACAGCAGTATCACTCGACCATTTGGGTGATCACTGTTAACAATAGTCATTCTGTGGGAACCGAGAGCAATCTCCCTTACCACAGCACTTAAATATTTTCTAGTCTTGACAGAAAATGTTAGTATACCCGCCTAAAAGAACATAGGAAAAGTTCCAGACATTTTGAACCAATTTAAATTTAAAGCACTTAAAATCTAAAGCACTTAAATTTATGTTTTAAAAATGAGTGCCTGAAAAGGGCTCAGGCTGGAATGCTGGGGCTTATTGCGCAATAAGCCTCTCACGAAAATGAAACATAACAGAAAACATAGTTTGCATAGACCCCGACTCCGCTGATATTATTGCGGCAGTGCCGTTGTGAAGTCCAAGACAAAATGGCGACTCGCGTTCATAGGTGAGTTTCTCTCCCCGGCGGTACAAGCGGTGTTCAAACCTTTCATCACCTCCCCGACAAAAGAAATGGCCGTGATGCGCGGCTACGGTTTATTTTAACCGGATCCACGACATTTAGCCGCGGATTATTACTTTGCTATGCTCATTTTACATTGGACAGTTTTACAAACCTGCAGCGTCTCTCAGCGTCTGAAGGTGCGTTCATACCAGACGCGAATGAAGCGTCAAATTCGCTTCATTCGCGCGTAGTTAGACGCGTATCCGCCAAAGTTAAAAATTTTCAACTTCTCCGCGGTTGACGCGCGTCAAGCACGAAACGCTCAATTCGCGTCTCTGTATTGACTTATTGCAGAATGTCTATTCGCGTCTCTGTATTGACTTAACATGTAAATTATTCGCGCTTGCCGCTTCATTCGCGTCTGGTGTGAACGCACATTGATGCTCGACATCAAGATCAACAATTATGACAAGCTGTATTACATCGTTAGTTTGTTGTTTTTAATAGTTAAAATGAGAACACATTCGTTTTGATGTGTGTACGGCTAGCGTTGGTAATGTAAACAAACGTTAGCAACATCCATAGCTTTAGCGCTTAGAACAGCTAACAATATTGTAACAACCCGCGTTTGTTACGTGTGGGTTTTAAGATGGGCACGGCGAACTGACGAGCGGCTACTCAAACCGCGAACACATGTCTCCTACCTGAACACTTCTGCCCCATACACCGCACGGCCCCGTTTATTCCCGCCACACACAGAACCAACACACATTTGACAATCAACGTGGAGCCCGTCCCGCAGACAGTGATCGCCCCGACGATAATCATAAATCATCACCAAATTGAATTGCACATATAACAATAAACACAGAATTACACATATTCAACACTAAACAAATACAAACACAGGCGGCATGACGGAAACAATAGCGACTGGTGCTTTAACATGATTAAACATCTTTAATTACACCACACTCGCGATTACCCGTCATGCCCCAGGTCGCTACAATATGAAAACACGAGAGTAACTTCTCAGATTTATTTCAGTGTTGATACGGTCGGCTTTCTTCGTGAAGTTGGCCCCCCACCCAACACAAAACTTCGGCAAAATACTCTCGTTTGTGCTCCGTTTGTGCTGCAAAAAGAATCGTTTGTGCTGCTTCGGTTTTTTAGATATTAAAAAAGTATTTATAGGTCATTCAGCGGTCACGCAGCCCCCCACATGCTCAAAATATACCCCACATAGTCTCGTTCGTTTGTGCTGGTTTGTGCCGGTGAAAGTTTCGTTTGTGCTGCTTCTGTTATTAAGATATTACAAATTGAATTCTGGGCGATGACGTCACCAGCACCCCCCCACACACATGCTCCAAATTTATCCAAAATAGTGCCATTCGTTTGTGCTCCGTTTGTGCTGCAAAAAGAATCGTTTGTGCTCCTTTGGTTTTTTAGATATTAAAAA
>JBAJNP010011134.1:0-15284 GCA_036877545.1 Yasuhikotakia modesta
ATTCTTATATATTTATTGTTTTGGTAACAATTTCCCCCTTCGACTCAGACAAGAGAAATCGATAAAAGAAATGAACTGCACAAAGTTGAGATGAGCTGCATCACAACCAAACTTCAGACATGTGTGAAACCTGCATTATAAATGAACAGAAACTGTTAGTGTTTATTTCACGACATTATTTATATCACCACCAAGTACCGGAGGAACGCGCGAGGTGTGCGCATGCGCGCGGCCGCACGAGCCCGTCTGCGCTGCCGTCTCGCCGGCGTCTTTATTTTCCTGCCTGTTTTTCCTCCGATGCATCCACGTTAAAGTCTCAGCGCAGACAGATGCTCGGCTGCATGTCTGCATGCATGCATGCGTGCGTCTGCAGCGCGTCTTTTGCACGATGGAGCGGCGGCAGATTTAGACGTTTTGTTGGGCAGGATCACGGCTGTCGTTTGCGACCCAACAGGTTATTATAGACATTAAAGGACAGGACGGAAGATGTCTGCACGAGAGGGACTGAAAGAGAAGATGGTCAAAGACAGCGTGACCCTGCTGCCATGTTTCTACTTTGTGGAGGTAAGAGGACGCAGGTTGAAAACCAATGTAAAATCAATCAATAGTAAAATCAATGAACCTGCTGTTGACATGTTGGACTGTTTCTTTCGTTTGCAAGACTTTCATTGCGCGATTTATCTCATTGCTGTTTGTCAGTCGAGTTGGATACAGTCAAGAGTTGAAGTGTTTCATGTCTGTTCATCTTTTCAAAAGGCTTGTTGTCTCATAACTGCTTGTCATCATTGAGTGTTAAAGGGATAGTTAACATTTTTACTTAATTTACCCCCCATCATGTCGTTTTAAACCTGTGTGACTTTATTCTTATGTGGAACACAAGAGAAGATATGTAGAGGAATGTCTCAGTGGTTTTGGGTTCATACAATGGAAGTCAATGGGAGCCACTGTTGTTTGGTTTCCAACATGCGTCAAAATATCTTCGTTTGTTTAATTCAGAAGCAAAAAAAGTCACACAGGTTTGTAATGACACGAGAGTTTTGTGTTTTTGTGTGATCTATCTCTTTAATAGTCTTCAGGTCGAGGCAGAAACATTTTTAAAAGTCAGTTTGCACACAAAAGTTGCTCACAATATCATCACAACCGCTTACATCACATACAAATCTGTGAGTTTGAAACAAAGACGATTGTTTTATCATTGTACCCACTGGTCTTTGTACACAGACATTATTGTTACTGCAGAGAAGAGCAGCTCAGATTTTCTGCATCTGATGCGATCTGATGCTGCGCTTTCTCCTCCTCGCATGCTCTCTGCATGAGATGCAGCTGCAGTCGTGCATCACAGAGAGCTGGAATATATGTAGGTCAGTGTGGCATGCAGGATGGGGGCCGCACACGCGTGTTCAGACACACGCGGTGTGACGTGCCGGAGAAAGATCTAAGCGTGCGCTCACATGCATTATGCAGGAACGTTTTCATTCATTTATTAATTCACTCAGGTTGGGAATCTCGTTCGTCAAATACCTTAAAGTAAAGGTCAGATGTGTCTTTAAAACAGATTCTGTAGGTTTAAAGCTGCAATTCGTAACTTTTTTGGGGCATAAATGAACAAAAATATGTTATTAACCTGACAGATCTTTATATTTATTGTTTATGATTTATTGTTAGAGCTATAAGGTTCGATCTTCTGGGAAATTTGGCATAGTTTGACTTCAACATAATGAAAAGTATGTAAAGCTGCAGTTTCATATTACAAACAGAGATGAAGACAGAGAGAGAGAGAGAAGTTACAGATGCAGCTTTAACTTGGTACCAACGAGTGGGTCGCAGGAACCTCCTCATGTGATCTGCTGAGGTCTCTGACCCGGCAACATCTCCTCCGCAGTGAGATGAGGTGCCGGCTGGCTGCTTTTAGTGTAATGGCCTCTTTGCGATAAGACACCATCTGTACCTGCGATGGTGCCAGGCTACATCTTAAAATAGCTGCTCAGAAATGCTGTCCCCCCCATTTATATTTATCAATTATTCAGCGTTCACTCACTGTCACCTCTGCTTTAATTATGGAGCTTCTGAAGTCGGCCGTAAACTGGCACTTTTTGCATCCTTAATGTGGAGCGTTTATGGAAACTGGATGTTCAGTATAAATGGAGATGGTGTGAGACCTTTGTCTTGTATTAAATGGTGCAAATGATGTTCAGGAAAATGTGAATTGAATTGTGATGAATTGCTTTGCTTTCATGTTGACTTTATTGACTTCTGGTGCCTTGAAGTCATACTTTTTTTTTATCAGTATGTTGTGTTTCACAAACCCGAGACCAGGCTGAAACAAGGCAACCCAGGATGCATTGCAACAAGCCCATATTGTTCACCCAAGTACAAATGGACGATTATGTATGTCTTTACTTTACAGTATTGATTTTAAAAGCAGTGATGCTCACTGGTGTTTGTACATGTTTATGTGTTCTTGCTTTGAATTAAACTAAAAGAATTGGGCTGGACACTGAAATGACCTTTCAGAAACGACAGATGAACACACTGTGTTTTTTACTGCATCTCTTTGACGCATTCGCTATATTTAGCACAGACTGCAAACCAGTAATAATGACACAGAGTTAAAGTTCATTACAGTAAGTGACGGGGTCGGTTCACGGGCGTTTGATATGCAGATGGCTACAGTAAGCAGCTGCTGTTCTGGGCCGGTTCTGCAGATGCACTGTGGCCGAGTTGAAACCACTGACCCATATTTGCTTCGCTTGTGCTGACAGAAGAGAAACTGAAGGAGTTTCAGAGCCTCACAGCACATCATTAAACACTGACTCTGTGTGAGAGTCTGTTTACAGTAGACGTGTGTACAGATAACCAGACGATTCTTGTGAACAACCCTGGATGCAAGAACCTGTTCACTGATGCTTTTACAATCTGAACTTGTTTGATAACTTTCATTACCTGTGAAGGTTTTTATTACGTGGCTTTCTGAAATACTCGTGTTTTATTGGCTAGTCACAACATTTGGTTAGCAGGTATTTTTTATGACCACCACACAATATCATTTACTGTCTAGGGAGCAAATTTTCAAACTGTGCTGCTGTTTTATGTCCCTGTCGTGTTTTACGGTACGTCTCTTTCTTATCACATGATATAATGATTTCACCTTACATCAATATTTCATGTGTGTTTGTTTATTAGGTTTCACAGCCTATCTGTGACACTGACCAGCTGGCTGTATCTTATACTGTACATTCGCTTCTCGAGAGATAAAATGTGGATGGTAAAATTGTTTCATGTTGAAATATTTGCTCCCCCCGGCAGCTTCCTCTTCTGATCTCATCAGTAGTCAGTGTTTATTTCCTGGAGTGGACGGACGTCTTCCGGCCGGTCCGCTGGGGCTTCAGCTGTCAGGACCGGAGCCTGAGTCTGCCATACATCGACCCCACACATGAGCTCGTTCCCTTCCTGATGCTGCTCAGCCTGGCATTCGCAGCCCCTGCCATCACGGTCAGTCTCACACATAAACACACACTCTCTCACATTCACACACACACACTCTCTCATATTCACACACACTCTCTCATATTCACACACACACACTCTCTCACATTCACACACACACACTCTCTCATATTCACACACACTCTCTCACACTCACTCACACACACACTTGTGTGACCTGAAGATGGTGATAAATGAGGAATAACGTGGATGTTGCTGCACTAATGTGTCCTACATTGTTAGATTTCTCCACTCAGCCTGAGGTTCATTATTACAGCTGACACACAGCAGCTGGTCTCCTCACCAGCGCGTGGGGCGAGCGAATCTCTGAGGCCCTGTGGAAAAGAAAGTTTGTGCAGGAATAGCTCCCAGTTCCTGAGAGTTTTTCACCTGCTCCGGGAACGCTGAGCTGTCAGGTGCCATTTTTTCTCTCCTCGACTGTCTGACAGCTCGGGAACATCACAACGCTAGCAGAACATCTGCTGGCCTCTCAGGTGCTTCAGTGACATGCTGAATCTGTTTCTCTGGTACCTGCTGAGATGTCCTGAGGTTGCCTGTAAGTCCTGGAGCGGATGTGTGGAGCGTTACCGCTGATTTACGGTAGTTTGGAGATTGTGGAGATGGAGGATCAGTCGTGCGGAAACGGGAATATTTTACACATGAGTTCATGTTGAGTTCCTGAGGCAAAGTGGGATGTTGTCTTAGGAAAAATGGTTAAATGGTTTTCAGATGCTAATGGGCTTCTGGTGATAATGAGTTTGTTTTTTTCTCTCTTTATCTTCATCTATTTTTAGGTGATATTTACTTGTATTTGGTACGAAAGTGGGATAATAAACATGTGCTCAGTTTTCTAATCTCACTGCAGGCACTTTTATGTTAAGCCATAAACGGTTATTACGTTTTTTCATAGTTGTTTTTATGATTCATAAAATGAGCAGTTTATTATCTTAATAAGTCACTTCCAGAGCAGCTTATTTACTTATTATAATATCATCAATCAGAAACAAATAACAAAACAATCAACGTCTGAGACTGTATTCAGTTCAGCATTCTTTCATAATTCAGATCTGTCTGAAATGAAAACTTTTACAAGTTATTTGTGGAGTTAATTATTAACATGTAAAACAATTTTAAATGATAAACAACCAGAAAATGAGACACAACATCTCAGATCTTAAATCATTATTATAAGTGATTTTTTATGTACTTGCTCAACAATCGTTAACCACGAAAACAGTGTTTTACAGCTTTACAGAGATTTCATGAGAGAAGCAGACGCACACATTAAACCTAAGAAAATAAACTCGGCCGGTCTGCTTTGCTTTCTGTGGCGGAGGACGACACGCTAGCTGTTTCAGCTAATTTAATAATTTAGTTTGAGCTGCAGCCGTACAGAGTTCTGACCACACTTGCATCTTATACAAACCCATTTCAGCTGCATTAAAAATGCACATCAAGGCATGCGGCTAAAGTCAAAGTGGCTGCAGCAGTCAGTAATCAGCTCATTTTTGGTCAGCGGTCTGTAATGTAGATTGAGTTATGAGGCAGGAAGGGTCCTGCGGTGTCACCAGGTGTCAGTGTTTGTGTCTGAGGGTGTGGGCTGGTCAGGCGGGACTCCTGGCATCTGATTCGGGTCACGGCGGGGCATGTGATCTTGTCAGTGTTTATATTGTGTCTTTGACTCCTCCCCTGTGAGGCAGAGCTGACATCATCAATCCCATCATCCCACTGGGTTTTAAACTGAGATACAGAACTGAAGATTGATGAATGTTGTGTTTGACTGGTTATGTCTGACAGGACTGAGTGAATGATTGATTTTTTTTAAATAATTGAAAATTTTCTTTTAATGGTTTGGTGCAGATAATTAATATTGATTGATTAAAACTACAAATAATATAAGGGTGTTTTTATTCCTTTTGCCCCTAAATGTTTGCAGACTCCAATAAAAATGTTCTGTCAATAGGTATTACAAAAGAAGATACTTAGAGAAATGTCTCTATGTAGAGAATTAGAGAAGCGGTTTTGTGTCCATACACTGTAAGTCAATACCTGTCACTGTTGTTTGGTTACCAACTTACTTCAAACACTATAACTATAACACGTCATCTGTACATTTAAAAGGTTGAGTTTTGAGTCAGGATCTGTATTTTAAGACACATCATCAATATTTCTGTTGATCTCAGTTCTGCAGGTGTGTGCAGTGTGGGTTTGGTGTCAGTAATGGAGTCTCTTGGAAGGTTAGCAGAGACTGATGGTGCAATCTGAGATAACACCTGATCTTCTCATGCGCTTCTGTCCCTCAGATCATGATCGGAGAGGGAGTTCTGTTCTGCTGTCTGTCGCGGGCGCAGTGCGGAGGTGGAGCCGGAGCCGAGGCCGACATCAACGCGGCCGGCTGCAACTTCAACTCGTTCGTCCGGCGAGGTGTCAGGTTTGTGGGTGGGTCACGTTTCTACCACAGATATCTGGTTTTTTTGCAGATACCTGAGATTCTGCAGCCTTCAAGTAAAATTCTGTGAAATTAAATTCAAGACGATTGTGTGTAAACATGTGGTTTTGTTTTCTGATTTTCTTGCTGATTCAGCCAGTAATCATGTTGCGTGGTTGTAAGTTTATTTGTATGTTTTGCAGGCGTTCATGTGTTCGGTTTATGCGCCACAGCGTTGATAACTGACATCATCCAGCTGTCCACGGGTTACCCTGCGCCCTACTTCCTGAGCGTCTGCAAGCCCAACTACACCCACCTCAACACCTCCTGCGAGGAGAGTGTCTTTATCCTGGAGGACATTTGCTCCGGATCTGACGCTGCTGTCATAAACGCCGGCAGGTACAGCTCACATCAGCTGGATTATTAGCTGGTTTAAGCTGGTAAAAGGCTGTGAAAATGAAGGTTTATTAAACTTTCCAAAATAATGTTTCTTTGTTTTCTAAAAGTCTCTATGTTCATGTTCCTCTGAAAATGAAAACTGTGTTTAGAGAGACATGAAGCTTAGAATGATGGCAGAAATATTATTTTGAGGTGAACAATTATATCAACATCTGATGATACAAACAAGCAGAGGAAAGAAAGGTGAATTTTACTGGATCAGAGCGACTGTAGATGGAAAGGTTTTGATGCGGTGGACCTTTAAACTCACTGAATAATGAAATACTCGAGGGTTTATGAATTTCTCAACATTACTTTAAAAGACACATGCAGTTTACCCATAATTCTTTGCTGAATGACTACAAGTATATCTCCGTTATTTGGATGGTTTATGTCCCGTTTTTTAAGCGTTGCATTTAAATTACTGCTTGGTTGTGTTATTTAAACACGTTTTTTAAATTCTGTATCTTTCTAAAACGTTTCACTATTTATTTAGGGATAGCATTTTGTTTGTTTTGCATCGCCTGCCTTCTTGACTCATGCAGCTGAAACTGACTGGATTGTTTTTCATGATTTCAGGAAGTCTTTCCCTTCACAACATGCCACGCTTGCGTCGTTTGCCGCCGTGTACATCTCGGTGAGTAACTGCGCGTATTCTGACACTTACTTCTCATTGTGCTGAAGGAGAAAAACTGGGCCAAAATATTATAGTTTGTTCAGTCGTGTCGCCTGTGAGAGTTAATGATGGAGAAGCTTAACGGCTCTTCACGGTAATCTGTGGATGTTTCATGCAGTTTAGTGAAGCTTATCCAAGCACAAAACAGCCCTGCCTCCTCCTGCATAAGCAGTGAGTGTATTTAAGGTTTTTAAGTGTAGATATTTGATGCTGTGCGGCACAAATCACACAGATTTTGTAAGCTGCAGTAAGATGTAAAGGTAACACTCTTATCACATCTTCAGCTTAAATGAGTCAATTACAGCATAATCAAATAACAGCGTCTTCAAATGCATAAATGTGAATGATAATGTTTTGGTTTATAAAAAGCTTATGTTAATATTTGTGGTAAATAACTGTGATATTAAAAGCTGATGTTGTTAAATATTTGTGATATAAAAAGCTGTAGTTTTGTGACTGTACCTGAAAACATCACAGTCTCTTTTCTTGGGCAGATGTATTTTAACAGCACGCTGACAGACTCCTCCAAACTGCTGAAACCTCTGCTGGTCTTCTCCTTCATCATGTGTGCCATCATCTGCGGTCTGACCCGCATCATTCAACACAAGAACCACGCCGCTGACGTTTATTTGGGCTTTCTGCTTGGAGGAGCCATCGCTGTTTACCTGGTGAGATGTTTGGGGTCTCTTTGTGAATGTGAGAGATGTTATTCTGGGTCCAAAAACTGAAAGCTTGATCCAGGAACATGTTAAAGGGAAAGAACATGTAAAATGTGCTTCTGAGGAACACAAAAGAAGATGTTTTGTTGTATGCTGTTAACCAAACAACAGTGGCACCCATTGACTTACAAAAACACTGAGACATTTCTCAAAACATCTTCTGTTGTGTTTCACAGATGGATAAAAGTCATACAAGTTTGAAAAGATGGTGATTAATATATGAACAATAAACCCTTCTTATAAAATATGTTTGAAAAATCAATGACATGTTAAAATACCAACTGGATATACTTTATTGTTCTTTCAGGGGCTGTTTGCTGTAGGAAATTTCCAGCCCAGTGAGGAGAAGCGAACGGATCAGCTTCATGATCGGGATTCTCGTAGAACTATGGCTGACCTGTGCCTGCAGGGTCACCACCTTCCTGCCAAGAGCTGCAGTGATGGTCTGTCGTCGTCATGCTCGGAGGGCATCCTTCACCGCAACACTCAGCATCAACAGACGGGATCTCTTAGCAGTCTGAAGAGGTCTGGTGGAGACATGGAGGTCATCAGTCCACGTGGTCCTCCTCTCAAGGAGAACATGGTGACCTTCAGCAACACCCTTCCCAGAGTCCACACACCCGCCATGGACGAGTCCGCCCTCCGCAACGCCACCATCCACACCAGCTCGGTGGATTCGAGCCGATCCAAGCAGCTGTTGACGCAATGGAAGAGCAAGAACGACAGTCGTAAGCATTCCACAGAAGGTCGAGCTGGGCCATCTTCTCCAAACAGCCTGGAGGTCCACAACTCTGAGTCATTGGTCATGGGAAACAACGGTGAACACCAGGGCCCTGGAACTCCTTACTCAAAGCTGGCCACCGGAAGCACAACACTTCCCAGCAACCCTAGCGGCATCGCTGGAGGCGCTCGGATGCCTGTCCAGCCTCGGCCTGGTTCCTCGCAGCTGGTTTACATCCCAGAGGAGATGCAGGAGAACGTGGGTGGCTTGCCAAACAGCAGCAGCAGCGTTCGAGACAAATGGCTGAAGAGCATGGAGAGGAACTCAAAGGAGAAGTGTGAGGCACAGGTGGTTCGGACTAACTCAAACGGTCAGCCGCGCATCATGCAGGTCATCGCCATGTCCAAGCAGCAGGGTCTTCTGCAGGGAAGTTCTCCCAGCTCAGAGAGCAGCAGTCACACCAGCTCCACGGCCCCATTGCAGCGCTACAAGAGCCTCACCGAAGAACCCGGAGGTCAGGGCAGCTCGGGGGCCATAATTCGGGTGGAAGCCCACCCGGAAAACGGACGGCCCCTGGTGCACGCTCACTCCACCGATGGGAGCGGTTCCTGGACGTGGAAGTCCCAGAGCAGCGCCAGACAGTCGTTTGAGCTTAATGACTTAAATTCTGAGAGTTCAGAATCCGTCAGGGAGGGAAACAGCACTTCGGATCGCAAGCGTAGCGGTTCTAATGCTCCTAAACCCGTCGCCGTGCCAACCGTACCCACCCTCTCTACGGTTTCCACAGCAGGAGGGGATCACCATGCCAACCAGTCCATTTCCACCATCCGGGTCACCCCCCTGGAGATGACAGAACCAGGCCCGAGCAGCCGTGACTCCAGCTTGTGCAGAAAAACCAGAATCCTTATACCTGAACGAGGGAACAGCCCAGACAACACCAGGAATATTTTCTACAAGGGAACGTCCACCACCCCGGTATTCAAAGAGTAGTCAGTCTTTAAAACACATGCAGAAACCAGAAGTCGCTGGTTGTTTTCAGAGTTTTTAACGTTGTGTAGCAGCGATGCTTTAAGCAGCGTGCTGTGTGTTAGCTGTTAGACAGTTTGCACGTTAAAAAAACACGACTGAAAAGTTTTTGATTAAATTAGAGTTTCGAGCATTCCACCATGTGTTAAAAACAGGTTAAAAATAGTTTTAAAAATATATAAAGTAATATTTGGTTGTGCTCTGTATTTCTGTCTTTAGGAAGACATGTTTTCTGTAAACATCTGAGATCTCTGGACATCACAGGTTCTGTGTGAGAGGTTTTTAGCCGGTTGGCAAGAAAAGCACAAAGCAGGTTGTGATTCTGTATGTTTACTCTTGGGACAACATTGTACCAGTGTAACATTTTGGCTGTATGATACACAGAAGTGATTTTGCCCCGTGATTCACTGTGAAGCTGGAATTGTGCCCACAACAAGTTTAAATTTGCAAGTTTGACACACTGTAACATTTAACATTGTAGATATTTTTATTTTATTGTTAGCCGTACACTTCTCCACAGAATACACTAACCACTATGCTAAGCTCTTATTTTTATACTCTGTAAATATTTTTCAAACTTGGTGCTGCCGTATCTGGAGAACATTCATCTAAAGCTGCAATCTGTAACTTTTGCCTCTGTATCGCCATCTCTGTTTGAAACATAAAACTGCAGGTGACATGACAAACGTGTCATTCTGTCTGTTGTCAAATGAAGTCAAACTGTTTATTGTCAAATTTCTGGGAATACAGACCCAACAGTAAAATTATAAATCATTATATTTACTTGCTCAATAATTGATTTTTGATTGTTTTTAAACAAAAAAGTTATGGATTGCAGCTCTTAAAAAAGTTAGAAAAGGCTGGATCTTAAAACAAAACAGAAAAATGCTGAGTGCACTATGAAAACTGTGTGGTGGACTTTATACTGACCGTAAGTGCTTCAATGATTCTCTGTAGCAAACGATGACATGCACTTCACGTTTACTCACTGCAATACAAACCTTCATTTCTTCCATGGACTCAGTGTCCTAACCTGGAGCCAAGCAGAGCCACAAGTCATGTTGGCCGTCCACACAGTGGGATCCAGTGACAGCCAGTCAGAACACATTGCATGTTTAACAAGAAACGGTTTTGGACCAATGAAATGTGTCTCACTGTGACATTATAGAAATAGAAAGCAGTGACTGAGAAACTTTTGTGTTGCTTGTTGTTTCAGTGGCTGGTTCAAAAACCCGACATGGAAAATCTTGTATTGTTTAGTGACTTATTATATCAGACCCAGAACAAAGTGTGAGTGTGAATAATTGTGAAAGCGTTTCTCACCTAATGTTTCCTGTTAACTTTCCAAATGTATATTTGTATGATATGGTTATTTTTCCTACAGGTGACGTTTAGCGATACCACTGTGAACCGATGTTTTCTTAAGCCAAACAGTTCTATTAAATCTTTTATTTATACTTAGTCCACATCAAATGTTATGAAGGCTTTACTGTTAGCAAAACGTGAGCTCAGAATAAAAATACTAACAACGGCAGCAGATAGTCTGAAATATTTCATGTTTATTCACGACATACCTTTTTAAAAACTGTAAATAACTGTGCCAAAGGGTATTTTAACGGCAAGATTATCAGTTTTGAAGCCTTTAAATAGAGGTCTGTATTTTTATAATCTGAACCACAAACTGTCAGCACAGATGTAGCCGGTGCATGTTTTTGTTTGTTTGTTTTTGTTGCAGGAGTTTTTGTTTGTTTGTAAATTCTGCATCATGTAGCAGTGTAGTTGTTTATTTGAGATATGAACTACATGTTGACAATCTTTAGAGATGATCGTATTTGAACTCACTCCAGAATATAATGTATGTAGTGTAACGCGAATGTATGTAGAGATACTGAGTCTGGGTACTAGTTAGTGTGTGTTAATGATGTTAGAAATGCGTTAAGCATGCTGGTAGCACCGTTTGTGTGTTTCCTTTAGGGATATTTTGTGGCACTCTGTGTAACTATCAAGGACACGGTCATGTGAGATTGGGTTTGAGTATGAACCAATCAGATCGGACCTGTTACAGTGATGTCACTGTATGTGCGGCGGCGACCTGACACTGTAAATGAAGATGTTTAATGTGAGAAAACAGAATCTGTTTCTAATGTCACGTGTCTGTTTGACAGACGTGACAGAGAAGGACAAACTGTGCCATATCACTGTTAAAAAATAATAAACATTTGTTATTTAACTTGCTAAGTCTCTTTAATCCTGAAGTTCTTGCCCATTGTAATGCCTTTTTATCTATCTATCATCTATCTATCTATCTATCATCTATCTATCTATCTATCTAATCAAGCCAACCAGCCAGATCTCTCAGTCTACAGTATCTAATTAATATATACAGTATATATGAGAATCAATAACTGTGTTACTGTTACACATTTTGGCTTGAGTTACACTGTCATCTTTCAGTTGGGGTGAACTAGCTAGAAAAAAATCCTTTTCACAGCTTTTGAAGTTTATTAGATATCTTTGTAGGCTAGTTTAAAATCGCCTTTGGTCTTTTGTCCATTGTGGAATCTGAGAAAATGAGCCCGGTCAGATAAATAACTCTCTTAATTTCTCTTCCCCGAGACCATCGAATCGCTCTTGAATTGATAAAAGTGAAGCTGGCATGTAGCAGTTCATCCGTGGTTATGCATTTAATGAGGACGTTTTAAAAGAAACATTAATTTCACACCAGATCAGGAGTGTATGACACCACACAAACACACACACAAACACACACACACAAACACACACACACACAAAAGCTAGCGATGAGGAAGCTCTGGTCTTGTTAACACTGCCGTGTGTAATTATCATTGCAGAGCATAAAGTAGGTCAGTGAATTGACCTAAATTGAACGTGTTGCGAGACACAGCTCTGCTCAAAGTAACCGAAGCACCAAAATCAAATGAAACTGCACAAACTGTAACTCGTCTCATCTGAACACCTGAAAGAGTGATTCTCAGATCTGCTGAAGGGATACCTCAACCAAAAATGAAAATTCTTACCTCGTGTTTTTTCAGACCTGTGTGACTTTTTTCTTCAGCGGAACACAAGAGAAGATATTTTGAGAAATGTCTCAGTGGTTTTGTGTTCATACAATAGACATCAATGGTTGTCTGGAAACCAACATTCTTTAAAATCTCTTCTTTTAAGCAAATGATGGAATAATTTTCATTTGGGGTGAAATGTCTCTTCATTGCCACAGCTGAAACTGAACTGTCACTACTTACAAAAATGGAAATTTTTGGAAATTACACATCTTTGCAAACCTACGTGACTTTCTGTTCTTAGGGTTTTGATGAACATTGTGGGCTCTTTTTTTAAGGATTTTTTTTAGGAATATCAAGGCATTTGAACTGTGAGTTTATAGGAGAAGCATCAGTTGTTCATGAAATGCTTTGATAAAAAACAACAGGTTTTAAATATAATGGTTTTAAAATAAAGCAGGTATTGCCTTTTTATTTGCCTCTTTTTTATTTGCCTCATCCCCTTGTGTCGGATAAATGAGAAGTTTAGTATTTGGATAAGAATCTTTGAATAATGTATTGTGTATCAATTAATAATAAATGTGAAGCACTTGCCATCCAAACTATACAGCAGCCGTCTGCAGAAATTCTCCAAGGGATAAAATATGAATAATTGATAAATGGAAATAAGTACAGTATGACTGTTAAGGTGATGACAGTATTGTTGCTACCCTATCAGACACATCAGAAATGTTTCGTTTAAAGCTACAGTCTGTAACCTTTCTGAATTAGAAATGTTTGTAGATTACAGGCTCATTTTAAACTGTAAGCGCCCTCAGATTTCTGTTGCTAAAAATGTAAACAAATGTTTTCAGTCCTGGTGATAAAAATGTAATGTTTTAAGTCATTTAGCATGCATGAGTGGTAATGGAATATAAAGTTGTGAAATTCACACAAACGTTTCACTGGTTTGATGTTTAGCGTTGAAGCTACAACCTTCCAATGACACTGAAAATTGAGATGGTAATTAATTTCCCTCAAGTGTAGCCGTGACCTTAATGGAATAAACATTTGTCTGCAGCACAAATCCATTCATACATCACTGATCATTCACCTTAACAGCAGCCCTGAAAGGTCAAAATATCAAGCAGTTGTTGTTAGATTTACAGATCCAGACTTCTGACAATCTGCATAATGTCTGGTCCACTTGGCAGCTTTGAAATTCACTCCAGAACATTCAAACATTTGAACGATTGTACAGGAAACAGGAAGAATTAATACAGCATGACATGCATGATGACATATGATCAGAAATTTAGTTTTTTCTGTATTTCAGAATTTTCTGTTTCCTCACACCAAATGAAACACTAAGTTCCTCAAAAAGGTTCCTAAACTTTCCTGTCAACTGATTTTCGACTTGTACAAAACTGAAAACAATACAATTATTTTCTCTTATGCAAAAGCAGAACAAAATTACCCTTAGTCTTCTGTTCAGTATTACTCCCTGTGCAGTGTTGCTATGGTAACAAGGAGAGAAGATGTGTTAAATGTACTTAAACTACAGAACTTGCGGGTCCGCGGTGGTTTGGAAATGAAAGTCAGTGGTGTTGTCTCAAATTCTGAGCAGTGCAGCTACAGAGGCGTCGGGCTGTGAGCAGAGGTCCCTGGTGCAAACAGACAAACTTGAATGAAAGAACAAAGACTTTTTGTGGCTTTTCTGTAGTTTTATCTTCTCTTAAGACCACATGCAATTTTCACACTGGATACTAGACCTCAGTTAGTGTGCAGGATAGTAAGAAAAGCATGTCATTTTCATCCTGAGAGAATGTGACACGTCCAACTTTTACAAGCTGTATAAAACAGACAATTTCAGAGGCAGAGCAAGTTTCATTTATTTTATAGGAAGTGTGTAACTTTCAGTCCTTTATTGTCCACAGCTACATTAAGATACTTTAGACACTCGTAAACATTTAGAAATGGGGTTAAAGTGTTTAATGGGGAAATATCACTGCATCAGACTGAGGCTACAGGGACATAAACCGCCAGCCAGTGTTTCTAATGGAAGCCAAAGGGAGAAATTCTGTTATTGAACTTAAAAAATGAAACAATAAGGAAAAAAATCTCTTTCAATTTTCCTTCAACAAAATAAATCAGTTGTTTTAGACTGATGCAATTAAACACTTTTGGATAATAATGTCTATGAAGTTGATAACTTTGAGAGAATTTTTAGGAAACCCTTTTTAGTTTCCTTAGGAAACTTTAGCCAATGTATTGTTGGCTGGGTCCGTTGGAGACCACCTACATCCCCACACATGAGGGGTGAACGATCACAAACACTCATGGGACGTTTGCCTGATTAGCTGTGCAGTGAGCCATGAAGCTAATTGCTACAATGCTGTTCCCTTTACAACCACACTGACATTTAGAAAGTAATAACCAGACATTCATTTACATCCCGTTTATATGGACGCAGAGATCCTGAGATCTCAAACCAGCCGCTGTATTAAACAAGCGTTCTGTCACATGGCTCTTTTGAATGTGTTGTTAGTACATTGAGAAACAGATGTTGAGTTTATTGAGATGTGAGGTGCATGGAGATGTATGGAGACATTAACAGATGTATTGAGATGTATGGAGACATTAACAGATGTATTGAGGTGTGTGGAGACATTAACAGATGTATTGAGGTGTGTGGAGACATTAACAGATGTATTGAGATGTGTGGAGACATTAACAGATGTATTGAGATGTGTGGAGACATTAACAGATGTATTGAGATGTGTGGAGACAT
>JBAJNP010011135.1:0-15283 GCA_036877545.1 Yasuhikotakia modesta
AGCTCCTCCCATTGGCACGAGAAGTTGTTTTCAATAAGCAGGAGGTGTCTTATTTCTCACTTTCGAGTTAAGAACAACAACAACTGAAGGTTTTTAAGATAAATACACAAGCATTGAATAATTCACCTGTATGATGTTACTGGTGTAGATCAGCGCACAGCGTGTGGAGGGGCGACTCCACAAGCCACAAACTCTTTACTGCTCGCTTTTATTAAACAAACACGCACATTTCTGCTTTGTGCACCAGTAACATAATATACACTGAATTATTATTTACGTCGGTACATCAGATCTGCGCTTCGGTTCCCAACAGGCGGACGCGCGTTATTGCGCCTCTCCGCAGAAAATGCGCCAAAGCGACGCAACAAAGAGTTTCAATGTATCCGCTTTACACCGTTTATGCGTTACATCTGTACATCAGATCTGATGCTTGCATCGGTACATCAGGTCTGATGCTTGCATCGGTACATCAGGTCTGATGTTTGCATGCGTTTACATCGTATTTTACCTCCACTTCCCTTTCCATCGCTTTTCAAATCGTTTGTTATGGTGACGTAGAAGGTGTTTGAAAAAAACACCGAAAACATCACATGGAAACACGCAACCACATCACAGAAATCACTTCAACACCGGATGAAAGAGAAGTTATTTACCTGAATCTGATGGACGGGTAGCGTTTGGTTCACACGCGTAGCGCGATACTGAGACGCTGCCGCCCGGACAGACCGACACCCGTCCGGCTCCGATGCCTTCAGTCACGTGTGAACTTCAGCGAATCACTTCCTGAAGTCAAACGAAACGTGTTTCTAAGTAAAAATAAAAGCTGCAGTAGTTTTGCATGTTGCACAGAATAGTGTTATTGTGATGCGATGAACACGGGATGACATTACAAGCGTCTGAGATGCTGACTCGGTTATAATGATGCAGAAATGGGTTTACTGCTCCCATTCATTCCCTGTGACACAATATTCACCTCCACATCCTTTTTGCTATTACACTTCATTGCAGAAAAGACTAAATAACAATGCATTAGCATTAACATCAAGGAGAAACTGGTGGATATAAGTATTTGGGTTATTCATTAGCTATAATGAAGTATAATGGGCAAATAATGTGCATTCCTTTCTCAGGAAAGACTTTCATGTGACCAGGATTAAAACTGGAAGAGTGATTCTGAAGACTTGATCACGGAGACGTTATTCCGGATGAAACTGCCAACTCACTCCCACTTTTCAAACAAAGCATTTCAGTTCCAGAGTAAATATCTGTTTGCACTCAGTGTAAATTAGATTTCACTGGTTTTCAGGTTAAAGGTTTCAAACATTACACACCAGTCCATCGTTTCCTACACGGCTCAGTGGTTTGGATCTCATCTGTGGCTTTCTGTGAGGTTTTGAAGAGAAATTTCCCCACACCTTTTCTTAGCTCTTTTACTTTCCTTGTAGTTTCTTTTATCCCACATGAACCCAAGCGAAAGCATTTCAGCAGAACAGTAAGTAAAAGAAAAGCTCTCTTGATTTATGAGGGCTCTTCTCCTGACCTCATGTGAGAGGTGGAGACACACTTCCAGGAATCTAGTGAAATTCCCAGACCTTTTACAGCCATTGTTGACTCATGCTGCTGCTCTGCTGATATGAAGCCATGAGTGGGTGGAGTCTTACCTGCTAGGTGAAAGGAAGCTCTCTTCTCATTGGCTGAGAGCAGCCAGTATATTTCCGCACTTCCAAGCAGCGAGCAGTGAGTGTTCAGAGGATTGAGAAAGACAGGCAACAAAAACTTGTGTCACATACACTTAACACTGACAGACAGCAAGAGGACCCTCGACGGAGAACAAACGTACGGTACGTGTGTTTTAATTGTGTTTGAGGGACCATGGTTTGCATTGTGGCCTTGTTGTGTTTTGCATTTTCAGAGGGCATGCAATGTGGTTTTGTTGGAACTGACTGATAAGAGTTTGTTTTCTGTATTTAAATTGTTCCCCTCCTTACTTTACATTTCCATTGACTCATCAGTCGTATGTTTGTGTAGAAGTCTGTGATGTTAACCGGTTACCTTGTTCTTAAATGTTGAGGTTTTTGAGAACATTGAAGTGCATTTGTGCTTTCCAGGTAATATGGAACTATTAAAAGTTTACTGAAAATAACTATTAAAAAGTTCTATAATGACAATAAGTTTTTTTTCAGTTGCAGTCTCTATCAAATGCTTTTCAAAATGTTTTAAACATTATTTTACAAATGACTGAACATATTGTGGACATTTATTGGGCAGAAGGTCTGGGAACAGTCTTAGCGAGGAGACAGATTACAAGCTGAACTCCAGGATAAATGTGACTTGTCTACACTTGTGCTGAAGTGTGGATGTGACCTAAGAGAATGTTTCTGCTTTAATGACCCATGCCAAGAATTCATGTCATCTGAAGATAAGATTTAACTGTTCAATGGCTGGAAATTGAAGCACAATTGATCCATTTGGGCTACATAAATGAAATCAAGTTACATGGAGGTCAAGTATGGTGACCACACACACACACACACACACACACACACACACACACACACACACACACTCACACACATACACACACAGTGAGTTGTAATGTATGGACATCAGGCAATTAATAAACAAGCCTTTCAGGAAAGTCCCAGTTTTAATTTGATGACTTCAGGATGTCCTGTCTCTGCGTTTCTGGATGAGCCAGACTGTTATATTTGCCAAGTCATGTCCTGATGTTTTAGTTCGATGGTTCTTTGTGAGAACTCAGATCTCCTGTAAGAGGAGCACGATTGTCTCCATTACGGCTCCCCAGAGGTTCCTCCTGAAAGATGAGACACATACCTCAGGGTGTTTTTACCTCAGAGTTCTGTCTGTTGTGTTCCTGATCAGAAGGTCTGTGAGGACATGATGACACCAACATCTGAGTTCAGCGTGAACCTGTCTGATGTTTCATGAAGCTTTCTGCTCAGTTCTACAGTCTGAGTGAACATGTTTAAACAGCTTTTTAAAACTGGATAATGTTATTTTAAAACAACTAAAGGTGACAGACTTCTGGACATGTTTATGTCTGAGAAGGTTTAACACCATGAAGTTCTTCATAAAACTTAAAATCAGAGAGTGTTTATGAATTCCCTAGTTCCTGTTTAATAATTTGAAGACTCTTGTTTGTGGATTTGTGAAGAATTCAGGCAGGGAGATGTTTCTGCTTGTCTCCAGGCGATCTATTTCCTGTAAATGTTGTAAGTGCTTTAACAGACAGCACATCATGTGAGATAAGAACATTACTTCACTGTTTGCTGCTCCGTCAGACAGAAGTCACAGCATGTCTGAACGCAGGTGAGTTGTTGCAGGTGTTGCGGCGTGACGTCAGCCGATGACCTGTTTCACCAGTAAGATTGTGTAAAAGTAATATTCAGAAGTTCTTTAGGTGTTTTTTGAGATCTCATGGCAGGCATGATTGATTTATGTCCAAAACGAAACTATTTATTAAAACAGAAGGAAGTATGAGAATCATTCTCACTTCAAACAGCTGCACAGGTGCATTCTGGGATGTCTGTAGTTCACAACTTCCTATGAATGCAAGACACTTTGTTGGTTTGTTTTCTTGTTTATATTAACAAATGTTTTGTCAGTTCCATTATCTGTGACTGGATGTGTTAACAGACTCAGAAGCGACAGGAAGCAGAGATGGCACTGGGATCTTTTCAGCGTGGGCAGTGGGCATCTCAGTCCTTACGTGTGACAGCGAAGGAACTCTCCATTGTTGGAACGCGCGGCAAAAACACGGCCATCGCTGAGCGATTCTCCAAGTAAGCAAATGACAACATTTGCATAACTAAATCTGATGTCATTCATCTTTCCATTTGTTGTCTCTCATTTACTTTCTCTTTAGCATCACTGTAGAGATTTAACACCCTGGAGTCAGACACACACATTTTAATTATTTTACATAATAATGTAAAATAGTCTCTGGCACACTGTAAGTTTAAACAATTTAAAATGCATTTTATAAGAATCATCACTGTGTGTCTTTTTAATATCAGTGATAGTTTGTGTAAGATGTTGTTTCTGTTTATACCGTATATACATTTAAAACACAGAATGAAGTCAAAATGAGATGTTTAAGTGACACGTTTGATTTAGAGTAAATTTGTTCTGCTTCACACATTAGTTTCCTGAGTGTTTTTCCTGTGCAGGAAACTTGTCATCCATCCGGATCTGTCTGATGTCTTTTCCAGCCTGTATCTGTCTTCTCCTGTCATACATTAAATCATTACATCAGATGAGTTTATAATCTGACCATTGACCTTTAGAAATAATATAGACAATATAAATATAGCTGATCTAAATGACATAAAACGACCAATCACGGTTCGTTTTGTTCTGACGTTTCGTTAAGGGGCGGGGCAAGTGTATTAAAGCATATTGTATATTAAACACGTGCAAAATAGCCAAAATATGTAGAGACTCTTATCTTCACATCTTTGCTTTCAGTTTCGACTCGGTCTTTGTGTCCCATTTTAATCGTGTCTGAAACTCGTTTATCAAGTTAGTTTGGGTTGAACCAGGATATGAACTTCCTGTTTCTATCAGCTGGGATTTTCTTTAAATCCCTGAACTGATGGTGGTGATGTCAGGCCAGATTTCATTTGTTTCATTTGTCATCAAAAGCAAACAAAGCAAAATTCATTTGAAGTTCAGCTTCATGCAGTGCGACTCATGACCGCTAGAGGCCGCCGATGTTACAGTATTTAGTTCAGAGCAGCTGAACTGCTGAAGATGCTGAAGTGTTTTTAATACAACAGTGAGAAAAGTACAATACAGTTTATTTGTTTCTCTTTCTCGTTTCAGGTATCAAAGGGCTGCAGAAGAAACAAACTCGGAGAAGAAAAAAGTATATAAACGCATGCATATACACAAATGCACACATGCACACATGCACAGACACTAAGACACATACAGTCAGTGTCAAGTCATCTTAAGCCTTATTTAGGCGTCTTAATCTGCAGGTAATTCCACGTGCAGTAGATGTCAGTTTGTGTTGTGTGTGTTTGGAGCTCAAACGCTCTGTAAACACAAAACTAAAGTCATGATGTGTGAGAGTTTACTGGATGAAACAGAAGAAGTTTCTTTCTGTGGCTGTAGGTATGAAGTATGTAGGTTTGTAGGTTTATGAAGCTGTAGTTTGTGCAGGTTTGATGTTTTGTATTAATGATTTCTGCTAATTTATGCTAAATATTTGTGAGTGGATTGCTTGTCTATTTTGACCCATTGCTGGTAAGTTATTGAGAAGAACAGTGAGTTCAGAGTGTGGGTGTCACGCTAACTTTGATGAAGAAAACTTTGAACAGATAAAACATAGACGTTGTGATAACGTTCACTGAATGTTCTGTTTACTAGCATTTAAATATAACATCTGGCTTGACACCTTGGATGTGTGTGAAAAAATCAAGAAAATTTCACCACAAGATATTTGTTCTTCCTGCTTCCTGTCACCACTTCCTGTTCTGATGTTCTTCCTGGTTGGTCTGTCTGCTGTGGGGGTGGTTCAGTTTCCTCATGCAGTTTTTAAAGACTAGCATCTGGTGTTGCTTTTTTTCTTCATTCCCTCCAGCAGCCTCTCCTACAGCTCACAGGTCTCTCAGACTTTTCATTTTAACAAACTAACAAAGAGATTTTTACTACTAATCCTAATTTTACTACTAATCTCAACACAAGATGCTGCTATCAGCATTTATTGCAGATGTTTTATTTGAGAAGTTTTAGGCAACTTCAGGCAAACAGAGTGAAGAATTGTGAAGCTCTTTTCTAGATCAGTATTGCAGGTTTTTTTTGCCTTCGAAGTCAAGCTTGACTTAACAAACTATATATTGTTTTAAAAATGTTATTGTTGGTATTAGTTAACTCAGTCCAGTTTAAACGTGAGAATCAAAGTTCATTGCCTGGGTTATCTTGTCTCAAGATTAGGGTGTTAAAGTTGAGCAATCTCAGGCATTTGAGCGATCACTCTTCTGAGAGTCTCTTTGTTCTTTACAGTCTCCGGAGAAAACGTCTCCCCCCCTGCGTAACGGGAACCTGAACGTCTTAAAGCAGCTGTGGGAGCAGCCGTCTGGAGTCACAGCTGAAACGCAGCCCAGATCTCAGGAGAGCCTTCAGCAGAACTCTTCTTCCGCTGTGAATTCTTCTGATCCAGCAAACACGAGGAACCGGGAGCCATCAGATCTCCCCATAGAACCTTCTGCTGGGTCCATCAACACTCCGCTGGAGTCTGCAGACGTCACAGAACCCCTGTCAGAGAGCAACAGTGATCAGACGATGGAGAAGTGGATGCACAGAGATGTGCAGACTCCAGGAGCTCCGGCGGTGTCCATTGAGAAGCCCACCGTGCCCCTCAACAGCCTGAAGATGATGTTTGAGAAAGGCGAGACCCTCCAGAATAAAGTAAGTACAATAATAACATCTAGTTTGGCTTGTATCCTGATGAGTTAGTTTGACTGATGAGCAGTTATTGCTGAATGCTGAGTCTGGTCAGGCTGTGAGTCACATGTCTTGTTCTCCTGCAGCGTCTCTATTCTAAACCTCCTCCGGCTCTGAGGAGGTGTCAGTAGATTCATTGCTCGGCTGCACAGCCTGCAGGAGAGCCATTGTCAGTTTGTGGGCAGTAACTTTTCACTCAGTAAGGAGTTATAAAAAGAACTGGATATTTTGTTATTGAATGCAGTGACCTTCAGAATCTCAGTGTGGATGTGTACAGCGTTTGGAGGCCCTGTGTCACTTAAACTGTCTGTGAAATTAAATAATCCTTGTTTTAGTGAAAAGCTCTTGTTAATAGTATGATTACATCAGACTTCCTCAGACATTTCTTTATTCCTAAATCTAATGTCGTCTGAACACTTGAAGATTACTTGTTTAAAATAAACCGGGAGTTCAGCGGACACAATGGCGTGTTGTTTCTTTCATGAACCAGAGAGTCTGGCCCAGTGTTTCATCTGGAAAAGAGAAAGAGATTTTTGAAGGATTGTGGGTGGAGAAGAAAGAATAAAATGATAGAAAAAAACCCTTTTGCTTCTGTTAACCCGTTCTTCAGAACATTACAGTGTGAATGAAGAAAACTGCTCCTCACACCATCAGAGGTTCATTGCTAATGTCCCGTATGAAGAATGCACAGAATGAATCTTCATTCCAGGAGGTGCAGTTGTGTTCCTCTGTTCAGACTGGAGGAGCGCTTGAGTTTTATTACCACCTGAACCCAAAATGTTCAACCACTCAGAAGACTTTTCTCATCATCTGACCAGGCTGAGGCTGTGTTTGCTGCCAGGGGCTGATGTCATGAGATAAACCTCCTCATGATCTCAACAGCTTCTGCTCTCCTCAGATTTCTCTCTTAACCTGAGGGACGGTCATGAGGGAGTCCGACTGATGGAAATAAAGTCTCCTCTGTTTTATTTAAATCTGCTGCAGAGGTTTGTGCTGTGAGAGGTTCTGCTGGGCTCCTTCAGTGTTGAGTTGAGTAATGAAGTGTTTCAACAGACGGCTAATAAAGGAGACTGAACTGTCTGTACGCTAGATGTGTTTCATAAGCAGCTGAGCTTTCCTGAGCCAAATGTGCATCATCGTAAATAATCATGATTTACAATATGGAAATGCAGAAAGATTATGTTGATATCCACATATCCGTGTCTTGAATGACTCATGTTGACTATTTCACTCATAAATGAAGATGGTTTAACCACACTTGTGTTGTTTTAAATGACTGTAGAGCGCAGGAGAGGAGGTCACATGATGTTAGTGACTGAATCCACAGAAACAATGAAACGATGTCAGATTTCCTCTCTTGTGTTCTGGTGAGAAACTCATGAAGGTTTGGAACCGCATTAGCATAAATAATATAATAATACACATCACTGTCCCTTTAAATGAAGTGTAAATAAGACATGTAACGTGCAGAACATAATGAAGAACTCGGAGGGCATGTATTTGGGCTGTAGAGAGATGCAGGGCGCACACATCACTCATCTTTTGTCACAGATTTGGTCCCTGATAACAAAAGACCCTCTTTATGTTTCAGATGTTCCTCTGCTGTGTGTGTTGGATTGATCGAGGGTCTTTTGTCAGGGCTGGTGCCCCCTGTAGATTCGCTGCTTTGCCTTTTGTACAGTGTTTATTTCTTGCTCCCCGGTGTTGGAGCTCCAGCCTGGAGAGGCTGCGCTGTGGCCGGCCGGTGGGTTTCCCCCTGATGGTTAATCCACACTGGGGGTGGGATGGTTTCAGCCCCCTTTTGGGATTTAAAGGCTCAACCAGCTGCCCTCATCGCCCCTGCCCCCCTAAACCCCGCCCACTCCACCCCCCCACTCCTGCTGTTGCCAGCAAAACACTGGCATCCTCCCCGACTCTAATCTGCTGTCTGTGTGCTGCCGGGCTTTAGCTGGGCAGACATCACCTCACAAATCTCCAGGAATCACGCTGGACTCTGTCTGTCTATGTTCAGTAGGTAAGACGTGTGTTAGTGATACGGTCTGATGTCTGGAAACTCTTGATGTTTCGCTTCTTTCTGAGAACAATGAACAAGCTGTCAGTCTGTTGGAGGGATGTGGTCGTATTCAGAAAGATCGGTGTGTTTGTTTGTTATAGATATTTCTGTGTCTAATTGTTTGTCTAATTGTTCCTAAAGATGGTTTGAGGTGTAAAAAAAGTGAAGTTACTAAACTAAAAATGGCAACATTGTATTTTCTTCCCTTTTAGTTGCCAAGTTTGTTGTGCTTTAATGATGGGAAGCCTAACTAATGCTGAGACTGTTTATATGTTGACTTATGTGTGCATGGATTTAAAGTGAATTATCATGAGGAAAAGTTCATTAACAAACAAACAACAAAACTCATTTGCAACAAAAGTTAAGAGATCAGTTGTGTTGCTGGTTAAACTGTGTCAGTCAGACTGTCATTGGTTCAGAAACTGTTCACATGTGTCTCAACAGTCAGGCTGTGTGTGTGTGTGTGTTTTGTGATGGTAGTACAAGCACATGCTGTTGTCTGTCCACAGTTCTCTCAAAGAGCTTATTAGAGGATTAATGAAGGCAGAGGAGGAGGAGCTGTGGGCGGAGCCAGAGAAACAACAATGATGTCACAGCTTTACCATTTCTGTGTGTGTGTGTGTGTGTGTGTGTGTGTATCTTTGAAAATTATCTTGGATTATTTTGTGTCATTTAAATACATAATTTAAGTATTTGTGAAATGTTCTTCAGTTACCATAAACTCTTTTCTCTGTTTATACAAGCAAACAATGAAAACATGCACAGAAATGTTCCTGTAAAATAATTAGGCATTTGTTAAACGCCCGACCCAGACGCTGCATTCTACATTCATTACTGTCAACACATGGGTCAAATTTACTGCCTGTGCTCTGTAGAGTTTAATGTGTGTTTAACAGACTCCTTTAAAGACAGAATTTATCTTTACAGGTTTTTTTTTTTTTAGCCTAACCCTCTTCATGAAGATGTTTTCTTGTTTAGGTGTCCAGAGATTCTGGTAAAACTGGAGAGAGTGGCTGTGAAAACATGGAACCAGGAGACAAAGGTACTGCAGACATCACAGACTGCACACACACTTGACTCATGGCTACACAATGTTTTTGTCCTCATATTACTTACCGGTCTGTGTTTTGTGATTCTCAGAGAGTCTGGAGTCTGAGGTGAAGATGATGGAGTCCACCCCTCTCAGAAACCGGATGGCTGTCTATCAGGCAGCTGTGAGCAAACTGGACCCCTCTCTTCCTCACACCGTGAGCGTCTCGGCTTCCTCTCTGTCATAAATAACGTGTGATAACGTCACGTGACTGTATCTGAGACTGAGCGGTTTATTGGCTCATACTGACCTTCTGTGTTTCGTGTTGTTGTAGAACGAAGCAGCAGACGGTGAAATTTACGCTCATAACGGCAAACAGAAGGAGAACGTGCCTCCAGCGTTTACTGATGTGGTGAGATCTTCTGAGAACTCCACACTGAAAATACAACGACTCTGTTTAGTACATGTTGCTGGTCTTAATGTAAATGTTATTTAAAACACAAACTCAACAAAAAGAATTTGACTGCTTATTAACTGATGTCATCCTGGCTTCTGATTGGCCTGTTATTGTTAGTAAACAGCATTACTAATATTACTATCACTATATAACTAGTTGTCTGTGTGTCTGCAGGTCTCTGATTCCAGCACTGTGAGTCCAACTGCAGACAGAAATGGTGAGTTTCAGACGGTCATGACAACATTCAGCCCAGAGTTACTAATACAGATTAAAGTGTCATATAGAACCATTATACTGAGAACTTTACTGCACTGGTTTAAAAGTCACTTTCTCATTTGCAGGTTCTGTTGTGAGCCCAGAACAAAACCAGCCCAAAGCTGCTAGGGTGAGTTTAATAAATGCATCAATAATCTTTATGTGCTTTATCTGTACATGCAGCAGGTTTGGGATTAAACGATGAAGAAATGCAGACATGGTTTTTGTGGCTTAACTTTTGTTGTTGTTGTTTAACTTTAGAAGTTTCGTCTGCCTGCGCGTGAAACCTGTGTGACGTGCCTTAAGACCGTTTATCCTCTGGAGAAACTTGTGGCCAACCAACAAATTTATCACAACACGTGCTTCCGCTGCGCCCACTGCAACACCAAACTCAGGTGAGACCTTCAACATCTACACCTACCTAAACCCTAAACCGTCTGGCTCTTCTCTAACCTCTCTGTGTTTTGCTGCCCTCTTCTGGTTAGTCTGGTGAACTATGCGTCTTTGCACAACAACGTCTACTGTAAGCCACACTTCAGCCAGCTGTTTAAAGCCAAGGGGAATTATGATGAGGGGTTTGGCCACAGACCCCATAAGGAGCTGTGGGAGGGCAAAGGAGAAGGAGCTGAAGATCTCGTTAAGATGTCACCTCCAGAAACCACCCCCAGCCCAGCAGTAGAAGAGTCTCCACTGGTTAAGGTCAACGTTCTCACCGCCACTCTGGAGACCCGGGCCCAAGCAGGTTCTGAAAAGCTGGAGAAACCACTGGAGACCGGACGGCTGAAAATATCTTGGCCTCCACAGTCGGATGGAGAGGAGACCTCAACTCAGGTTTGCGGGCCTGTTGATGGCTGCCCAGTCAAACCCATCCGCCCAAAATGGCCTCCAGAGGGCGACAGTCTATCAAGCAACTCGGACAAATCTGATCTTCCAAAGATTCGCAGGAGCGTCTCGCTCAGAGAGAGAAGCAAACCCTTCTCCTTCAGCACTGCTCCAGTACCAGCCACTCAGCCCAGCGAGAGAAGATCTCCAAGCCAAAGATCTCTATCCAACGAGAAGAAAGAATCCACAGAGGTAATGTCTCCTCTTTCATCCTCTGACATCTCCTCTGAGGACATGACCGAACTCAACCAATCAGAAGAGGAGGAACAAGGTGAAAAGGAAGTTGTTGGAGGCAGAAAAGAGGAAGATGATGAGGACAGTATGGAAGTGTCTGCTGAGGAGAAAGCAGACCTACAGGAAGAAGAACATCCCTCTCTGATGAGCAAAAGTTCACTGGGGAACAGCTCTGCATCTTCTCCCAGGAGTGAGTCTGGGTTAGACTCTGAGCAGATACAGGCCTCACAGGACGTCGGATTCTGGGATGAAGAAGAGGCTGAGGAAGACGGAGCTGATGTCACCGTGGAGGATCTCATTAAGAAGAACCGTAACTATGATGAGGAGGATGAAGATGATGTGGTCTGACTGGGTGAAAATGCCTGTTAGCATCAAACCGATAATAATCAAATACTTCTGCTGTTTTTGTTCTTTGGAAGCGCAGGTGTATTTTTGTTTTGTTGTGGGTCTGTCATTTGTGCAATGTTTGTTTTTCTCTGTTTTATATGTGCCTATAAATCTGTGTAAATGAAAACACCCTGTAGCTGTTCAGACCTTCAGAATGTTAAACGATTCAGACAATACAGAAACTGTAAAAATCATTTTATGACTTTTTAACTCGTTTGCAATTTTTCTCTGTTTTCTTTTATATGTTCATTGACTGTAGAATATTTGATGCTGCTGATAAGGTCTGTGCGCCTCAAACTTCAGAAGACGATTGTGTTTGAGAGGCTTTTAAAAGCTTCATGATCTTAGCAGACTGTTGGGTTCAGACATGTTGTGTTGAGTTTGTTCATCACTGCTGTGTTGCTCTTGGGTTTAATCGTACATTAAGCGCCTCCTGTCTGTATCTTTGATTTAAATGGAAAACTTTTGAATGTTTACTGCAGCATATTTAATTGTTTTAAATGTTATTTTTATCACGGGACCAAATATCTGGAAAACCTTTTTCAAATAAATTTACTGCTACAAAATCTTGTGCCAGAATTTTTTTCCTAAACAACTTGTTACAGTGAGTAACAGTAAGATTTATAATGCGAGCTGTCAGGTCTTTTATTTCTTCTTAATTTGATTTCTAATAAAACAAATATGCCCAGAAACAACATCCCTGCATTTTTAAACATCTTTTTCACTATTTTCATTTTAAGAGAACTGCTCTCTTCATCTTTACTGAATTAAAGATTGAAGTCATGTGACAACACAGCAGCTGTATTCTACACAGTTTGTATATACCAGCAAATAATTCAAGTATTTATTTAACCCACCTACATACTGACAATCAGATATACCAGAAAACACAACTGAGACACGTAACACTGAGTAAATAAAGACTAGTTTAATATAACCATTCACAAGATATTCAAGGTGCAAGACATTTATAGAAAGAATCTGTATTGGAGACAAACAGACATAACATTTGGCATCTGTGACACAAAATCACTGTTTTATGTGTGATTTGTGAAGTGACAGATCAGGTGAGGCGTCTGTCAGAACATCAGATTTCTGACCGCTGCTCCTCAGACCCTCAGCTTCTAAAGTGCTTGTGGTTTTCATAATACAGTTTAAACGGTTCAATGTTTGTGACTCAAAATCTGATGCCCTGGAAGACCTGATGGAAAAACAAGCTGAACTAAATAAAGAAAATTAATGAAAGATGCATTTGCAGATATTTATAAAACTCTGGATGGACTGTGAGTCGGTTCTCTTTCTCTCTGGTCTGGCAGAAACGTGTTTCTCATGACAGATGAGAGTAAAAACATCTGAGGACATAACCGGCCTCCACAGACATCAGCAGTTCATCTGCCCATCTTCTCTGACCCCCAAATGACCCGTAATGATGAGAGAAAGTGTTTGTGGAAAACTGTGATTTTTATCTTTCTCTGGATGTGATTAAACATTTAACCTTTTCTGCTTTTAAAATCATCACTACAGATTTTGTTAAATAATTGTTTGTATAGCAGTCAATACACACATTTACATATGTACATGTACTTAAAAATATATAGTTTAATAAGTTCTTTGCATTTTTAATAAACAGTATTGAATTTTTTACCACTTTTTTTAGCCCAACATGAAACATGTCTGTGTCAAAGTTTCACAGTAAACCGTTTTGTCACAGCAACCGGTTTTAAGTTTAAGTGAAGCGTCTGAGAAACGCAGCAGATGCTGTTTTAGTTTTGCGGTGATGCATGCATGAAGCACTGAGATGAGCGTTCATCTGTCGCATGTTAAAATGCAAGACAGAATTATGGCCACAGTCTGTGAACTTTATCTCTCATGAAAGCATAAATAAAACAATCCCATGATTCTTTCTTCACGTGTTCATCGTTGAACTTCAGTGTTGTACATTAGTCTGCTGGAAGCTGATTGGCCGGGGATGTGACTTGCTGGCTGTTAGCCGCTGAGAGGGTGGAGATCCACATTGACCTTCTCTCCAGTGCTGAGCATGCCGATGGTGGGGTAGAAGCCCCCGGCCGGGACCACTGCCTGCCTGCGCCCGATGATCTTCCCGTTGCGCGTGAAGAACACCTACATGAGCAGAGGAGCACCGGTGAGTCAGCATTTCCAGAGAGAAGCGGCAAACGTGAGTCAACATTTCCATAACTGCAGGGCTGAAACAAAGCATCTGACGGCCTGATCCGACCTCCTGCACAGCAGCTACAACTCACAGTCACAGGAGAACTCAGTAACCTAACAGCACTTAACGTGTTCATCTAACACAAGGCTAAATGCTGGACATGAGTGTTAAACTCCAGTTTATATTTTCAGCTGTCAGACTAAAGCATCAGATCTTTCTTTCTTGTTAATGGTTTAAAAACTACATTAGAAGTAAACCTCAGAAGTGTTTCTGTGTTTCTCACCATGACCTTCTGACCCTCATGTTCTTCTTCTGGATCGTCTCCCTCTTCCTCATCTTCATCGTTTAAATACAGTAAGTTCTCCACGCGTCCCTGCTTCAAGCGCACATCTGCAGCGTCCCAGTCCTCAATTTCATCTGATGGAGAAAAACTGTCACTCAACCGCTGAACTCTCAAAATACACCCAACATACAAACATCACGAGAAACACAAACTCGTATCATCTCACCTTCAAAGTCCAGCATGTAATCACGGGGAAACATGATTCCACAGCCCATGACGTCTCCTTCAAAACACCGCGGCCCAAACTGATCTCCAACCCCACTGCCATGAAAGATCTTCCCATCGTCTGTGAAGATGACAGAGCACAACGTTCTAAAGATGTTCTGAAGACATTACAGTGATGTCACAGAAGCACAACTGTTCGCAGACAACCAATTATATGCTACCAATTAATCTCTTCAGTCTATGACTGTCCAATCATTCCCAACATTATACAACCAGTGATTTTATCCATGTATTAAATTTATTGTCTAAAGTTGTCATAGGGCTGATACAGAATTATAATATAGAAATATTAGGATATGAATATGTTTGGAGTTGATATACAGCCACGAGGTAATGATGAAGACTTTCAGAAGACAGCAGGATAAATTAGTAAAGACACAAGCAATGATGCAGCTAAAACATCTCAGCAGCAGGACAGGCTCTCCTGCCTCTCTACAGTTCTGCTTGTGAAGACCAGGAGAAGATCTCACAGAACCAGATAACAGAACAAAAGATGCTGAGAAAGACAACAATCAGAAGAAAATGCTGCAGGTACAAACCCCATCACTGTGCGAGGCTGTAAATATTTGTGAGTTGCCATGGGGCCCATCTCAGCTCATGATTGTTTAACCATCTCTATCTAACCACGAGGAGAGAGATGAAGACACGGGCTCAAGATTATCATGTGGGTGCCGTCCCAACACCACCACTGACTTCATTTCTCTGAACTGAGATTCTCCATCTAACTAAGAGCCACATTTTGAAGCTCAGATCCATGAAGGAACTCTAACCTCAGA
>JBAJNP010011136.1:0-15283 GCA_036877545.1 Yasuhikotakia modesta
GTGTGTGTGTGTGTGTGTGTGTGTGTGTGTGTGTGTGTGTGTGTGTGTGTGTGTGTGTGTGTGTGTGTGTGAGAGAGAGAGTGTGTGTGTGTGTGTGTGTGTGAGAGAGAGTGTGTGTAGAGGGAAAGAGAAAGAGAGAGAGAGGGACGTAAGAAAGTATGTTTATGACTGACTATGACAGTTTTGTTTCCTCCTCTGATTAACAATCACAGTATCACGTACATTAATGCATGTATTGTGCTATTGTGAGTCAATGTTCTGACAACATTATTTGTAAACTAAACTAGACATTATTCCCTCACTCAGTCAAGTTTTTACTGTCACCATCATGCCTCACCAATTAACAATTTTGCCAGCGCACAAACTTCACAGTTTTGCGCAGATGGCATTAGCTTCATTTCATCTGTCGACTTGGAAGCAAATAGCCTGATCGCAACATTCTGGACGGAGGAACAGTTTGACTGTCAGAGCATTTGATCTGAAAGTAAAGTTCACACTTCTTTGACACAAAACCTAGAGACAAGACTGAGATAAAGGGTGGAATTCAGAAATTAAAATAAAATTCACAGTTTAATGAATACTGAATGGGACTGTATGTACTGTTTACTTCTTAGGCTACATTGTTGTTACATGGCCTTTGATTCACATGAGATTTGGCTTTTCATCATCCTGCAATTAAAAACTGTTGCATTGTTCAGTGTAGAAATGTCACATGCAAATGATCACTTATTGTGTTAAGTTATGCTTTTTTTGTATCGGTCGTAATGTGTTTAAATGTATTATATAACTTTCTGGAATGCTTAATTCTGATTGGTTAATCATGCCAGTCCCCACCCAGATATTTTTGTATCTTGTGACATCTCTCAGCAGCTCTCTCTCTATTTTATATATCCTGTGAGTGTGGAGCGGGACCGGGCCGGGCAGCGGGTGGGCATTTGGACCCCACGCTGGGTTCACTTCTGGGTTATTAGAAGAAGATAAGAAGCAAAGTGTGATGTCATGGCTCTTGTAGATGTGAGATTCAGTCCAGTTTAAAATGCCAAGACTGAGCGAGTGTGTGTGTGTGTGTGTGTGTGAAATGCAGCTGGTTTATAATTGGACAGGTTAACTGTCTCCACGAGCCCAAGTGAGACTTGTGACAGCAGGAGATGATAATGAGACAGAACATGAGAACATTAGTTTAGAGAAGGTATGAAGATCTAAGCTGAACATCTCTGAGGGCTCTTTACACTAAAGACAATTAAGAAAATGATACTGTGTTCTTACATAATGCAAACTTATTTACCTAGAGGCACAAGTATTTAAAAGATTGTCTTCAATCCACATTATATATGTTTAATATAAAAGGGATCATTCTGGTTCTTGGTGCTGATTGGTCAAAAGCAGTGGTTTATTTATTAACTCACAGCTAATATATCTTTACTTTTATTGCATGTTATTGTAATTTTATCAGTCATAATTTTTTCATTTATACATGTTGTGCCTAACAAAGCTCTCATTAACTATACAGCACAGCCCCTCATACTGTGTAAAGACCCCTGTGGTGAAAATCAAACTTGTAATGTTGTTTGTTTTGTTTATAATATGCTTTAAAACAAACAATGAGCAAATTCCATTTGCTAATTTGTGTGCAAAGTCTGCAGCATTGTGATCGGTTGAGACGGGGTTGAATTTGGGACTAGAAGGATTTGCAGCCTGTGACTTTAAAATGTGAAATTAAATATGTTTCACATGTTTTGTCTGACCGTGACGTACTTTTAACTGTTTCTCTACAGGCGTTTTATTCCAGAATCTCGGAGCTGATCTGGGAGAGTGTGAAACAATCACCGTTCAGCGCAGACCAATTATCCGCAATGTAAAAATTAAACCCTTCACTTATCACAAATTCAATTATTGCAGCTTTGCTCTCGAGAGATGAAGTCGTTCTCTTTGCACCCGTCACAATTCATTAGCTGTGCTATTCATCAAATCTTAATAATGTCTCAATTTGGCCTAATTGAAAAGGTACCTCTCTCTTACAGAGCAGTCGCGGCCAATCAGGTCTGTCTGTCTGCAGGAGCAGAGATACATCCAGCAGGTACGACAGGTGACAAAACTACAGCCACGATACTAGGCGTCTGGGTCCAGATTCGGGCTGAAGGTCCATCAGAACAGAATTATATCACCTCAGTCCAAACCAACACACCCATGTTCATTATAAAGTCCTCGTCTCCCTTCAAAGCTCCGCCCTCAGAATAACAAACACGATATGCAACATAAGCAACGACTCATAGCTGGTTGACACGCCCCCTATTGCTGATTGGCTATAAGAGTGTTATATATTTGTGGTAGTCGACCCGATCCTTTATTGTTGTTGTTTCTTTTGTGCACATTAACACCGTATTTTAAATGCACACATCCAGTCAATAATGAATTAAAGGACATCTATCTTATACATAATACATAAATGCCTCTATTTGAATTATGTTTCCGCTGCAGATATAAATGTGTATGTTTAGGTGTTGTTGAATAATACAACATCGTCACATCTCTAGCTTCTAGTGTAGGTTGGATGAATTGCGTCAGAACACCCCCAGAGCATCAGCGCCCCTCTGTGACCACCAATAAGACGGGCTCGCCCCATGGTCGTTTATCTTCATCATTTATCAGTCGTCTTCCCCGCGTGAGTCATGTGTTCTCTGTGTACGTACTGCCAGTGTCTGGCCTTACAGTGACTGAGATGTTTCGCTGTATCGGTGACCTCCAGCGGTGACTGGCCGGACCCCAGCGGTGTCTGAGGAGTTTAATTCTGTCAGAGGAAAGAGCTGCACGGGGTCAGAGGTCAGCGGCACTGACAGGCACGTCTCACTGAGTGGCATTCTGGGACATTTGGGATACTTGCCATTCTACACAGAGAGAATGAACCACATCGTCTGCGGGTACAAACACACACACACAGTCACACACACACAGTCACACACACACACAGTCACACACACACACAGTCACACACACACAGTCACACACATGTTGATTGTTATGTTTAAAAATAAAACAATAAACGTAATGGTTTATATTATACTGTACAAACTGTATATTCTATTGTTTAGATCATTCTGTATGATTTATAAACTTAAGACTAAAACATGTCCCCACAAGGTCAGAATGTCTGGTATTACTTTAATTGTTTGGACATTAGGTACCCATAATGTAGTGATTATCACACACACACACACACACAGGCAATGCTAAACAATGCTTCTCCTCATTCAGCACAAATTTAATAATGCTGCTTATTCTGTCATCTCTTTTTCTCCCCACGTACGCCGTCTGGGAATGACGCGTTTAAACGCAAATCCGTTCCTCCCGCATGGCTGCCGAAAGACTCTTAAGACTTTTAATTCCTATTGATCTTTCTTCATACAGTGATTCCCCTCACAGCCCAAAACATCTCATGGGTGAATTTGAACTAAGAGCTGTCCGTCAAAATTCAATCTGTGAGTCAGTGGGTTATTAGCCTTCAGCCTCACACATCTATAATAAACTTTATTTGACACACAAACAATTAAAGCGTGAATTCTGTCACTCAAGAGTAACGGTGTGTTACCGAATCTTTACAAACACGTTCGGAGAAAAACACACACAGTTTCGGGGAGGCAAACAACCGCAAGCTTGCAGCCTCTCTTCAGAGCCACGACTCCTTGAGCACATAAACACAAACAGGCGAGTACGACGTGAAAAGATATTTATGTATGTATATTTAGATCACTTTACTTAGTGATGCAATCAGGATGTGAAGAGATTTTCATCCAGCCTAACAGAAAATGTTTCTGGGAAAAAAATGATCTTCTCTGCCTTTAATGGTAAACACACAAAATGTTAAATACATATTTGAACCTGAATGTTGTCTTCATTACAGGTGAGACCGAAGTCTTTTGCATCATATGAATCCAATTGTGGTTTTGGTATTTTTTACAGTTTTTAATTACAGAATTTAAGAGTTTGTTTAAAGCTGCAGTAACTGTTGCTTCTCCGTTGCCGCTCTGTTCGAAACATTGCAGTTTATTTTATGTACGTTTATTTACATTATTTATTTATTTACATGTTGAAACGACTGTCAGGCCCTAAATTTAAATCCTTATTATAAATGAATTTTAAAACAGGTTAAAGTAAAAAGACCTTGATTAACAAGATTTTTATTCATTTTTACCCCAAAAGTTGTTACATTATATGTAATGATATTTGTGCTCAAAATGTTATTAAAAATCCAGTTTGTGTATTGGGGTCCGTGGATTGGCTGAGAGTCTGAGTGGAGGGTCTCTGAATCTGTGCTCTGTATGTAATGAGGGCAACATATTTAAAGCAACAGTCTGCAGAGAGAGAGAGAGAGAGAGAGAGAGGTGTCTTGTCCACAGCTTGTTTGATGGAGTAGCACTTAAACTCATTCTGACACGAGCTGCAGATAGACATGCAGACCTGTGTGTGTGTGTGTGTGTGTGTGTGTGTGTGTGTGTGTGTGTGTGTGGAGGTCAAGCCGTGTGTTCTTTCTCATTATCTACACTATCAGTCTGGCCTGTTTTATGACCCAGTTGGTCACGGCTAATTTACTTACACAAGTTTTCATTTCATTCAAGGTCACACAGCCGCTTCAGCCGAGCACCTGAAGTTCTTCAACCACCTTCTGAGTTATAAGGAACAAAAAAGTCTTTGAGGTTTGACATAAACTGCAGGTTAAAGCTGTTTTGAATGTATCGCAACAGATCTGACTGTCACACACAGTCATCAGTGTTTGTGGGACATAAAATGCATTAAATAAAACTCATTTACTGTTTCTGGCAGATCTAACAATGTTTTATATGATTGATAAGTAAGTAATCATTACAAATCAGGACCTTTAAAGTTTGTGGCGCTTGGTAAAATATACTCTTTAAAATACTCTTTAATACCCTTAGTATATTAAGTATATTTTAAGTATACTTTATGTAGTATGTACTTAAACCAGTATTAGTATACTTGTATGTGTACTATTCAATACCACTTGACACTAAATTGGCCAGTGTTATATTTTAAGTAGAAATTTAAGTCTAAGTAACAGTGTTACAGTAGTAAACAGTGACTATATTTTACTAAGAAGTAAATAAAAGACTTGTAGATTTGTAGTTCAAACTTAGCTCTGTACTACTTTTAAATAAGCTTCAGTTTTGTACGATTTTAAGCTGTTTTTTTAGCCATGCCCACAAAATACTACAAGTTTATATTTCTGTGTGACACCCACTTGAAGTTCAGCTGGGCCGTGATCAGATCTTTATTTCAGGCGATGTTCAAACGTTCAAACGCGGATGAAACGTTTCATTATCGTGAAGATTTGTGGAGGTCAAGTGGATGTAATTACCAGATCACACTTCAGCGTGTCGGCGATGTTCTCCTGCTGGCCTTTCTTCTCATTTGAATCGTTCTGCTGAAACACATTCAAGTGGCGTCTCAACTGTGGAATCTGTTTTTCAGGATGCTTGTGGCTTGTGTGTTGATGGAGAGCAGAACCTCACAGGTTCACACTTATGCTCAGTCACACAGGGTGAGACCTTCATAATCCCTCTCGCTCATAGCCGCGCTGAACACCACATCCATCCTCACACGCTGCTTTCACAAAAGCACTTTCATTTTCATCGTGATTTGACCTCAGCTCATTATAATGCTGATTTTGTGAGGGATCAATTATGAGTTTCTGTAGAAAGGCTTTAATCTGTAGGTTTATTCAGTAACAAAAACATTCTAGGAAAGTTCTAGGTACAATAAAAACCTCCTTTTTTTAGATGTTAAGATTTAGACAATAGGTATTAACATTTAGCTTGGTTTTAAAAAGATTATGGAAACGTTTTAATCCTATAATGTTTTAAAAACATAATGATAGATTTATATTTATGTTAAAAATACATTCTGCTAATATTACTGCAAGAATGTTTTTTGATAACTTTGAGAGAACTTCTAGCTTGATAGCTGGGATATGTGTAAATTTCATAGTGTATTTTGAAATATAAATTCTTAAAAAATGTACAATTAGTGTATTAGTTTTATTTCCACCACATACTGAAACAACTACATATTGTTTTTGTTACTTATTGGAAACATTGAGAAAATGTTTTTACCACCCAGAATTGTTAGCTGGGTTGACGTATGTTTTATATACAAAAGCTGTTCACCTGTATTGCAGATAAATCACCTACAAACACAACGAATCAAGACAGAAGCCGTGAAAGTGCTTCAGCCTCACAGTCAATAATGTCAATTTAAGAGTAAAGTCCCTCAATACATCAGTGAATCTCACGGGGCCGAATGCAGCTTCAGTCAACCTGATCTCAACAACACGAGGGTGAGTCTGTCTCTTTTCTCTTCTCTTCTTTAAACAAACAGATTTAACTTCTTTAAACAAACAGATCTAAACACTTCAAGAATATTGTTCTTATAACCAAGCAACGTTAATAAAAACGTCTAAAACATTCCTAGAATGTTCAAAACAACATTTGAATGTTTTTGTTACTTAATGAAAACGTTAGCGAAACGTTCTTGCTATTTAAAAGTGCTAGCTGAGATGTTAGCGTGTTGCTAGTGTTTGTGTGGTGTACGGTTGTGAAGTGCTTGTGAATGGCTTTATGTCAGTGGATATCAGCTATTGTTGGTTGTCTGTCATTCACGGCCTGTGAGCTTGTCTCTTCATCCGTCTTCTCGTCCTTGGCTCCTGTGGATGTTCCTCTTTCACATCACGTTCTCGCGTTGCCTTCAGAATGAGACTGGAGCAGATGGTGTGGTTCTTTATTAAGGGATCTGAGCTCTTTACAGACAGCTCTGTGTGCGATGAATATATACACACACATAAACATCAGTCAGAATTCAGAAAGCCTTGCTGAATTCTGTATGCGTGTGTGTTTGTGAATACGTTTCAGTGATGCTTCAGTCATGTGGAAACTATCGTGGCTTTTGTGGAATAATATTGTACGATATAAACATTTATATCTGGAGAACAGCCTCAGGTTTCAGGAGACCATTAAACTTCTTCAAAGGTGATGTGTGAGATGTTACAGTAGTTACTCGTATCTCGCTCAGCATGCAGACAAATACAAGCAACCATCACAATTTTAAAATAAAGGTTCTTAAAATGTTCTTTCCAGCGATGCCATTAAAGAACCATTTTTGCTTCCCCAAAGAACCATTTCTTTCTTATCTTCTTATAGTCCAAAAGAACCTTCAGATGTTAAATGTTCTTTATGGAACCATACAGCCAAAAATGGTTCTTCTGTGGCATTAAAACCTACACAGAGAGTAGGAGGTCTACATTAGAGCAAACTGTTAGCAACATTAGCAGTAGATGCAGATATTTGTGCCATTTTTTTAAAGCAGAGAAGTGAAAAATCGTTTCCGTGCATTTCCTAATATTTACATACATACATATGGAAGGTCTGATTTTAGGGATTAGAGCTTTGCTGGACTCCGACATGCAGGATTGTTCTGCATCACTGCATCATGTTTGATTTATTGTTTGGTCCTGATGCTGTGCAACACGTACAGGAGCAGATGGAGAACAAGAATAACACGCAGTTCTTTTATAATGCAACAATCGCACTAAACACACGTCCGCACAGATTTGTGTAGCGTGTAACAAGATTGACTAAAAGCGGGTACACGCGCCTCGATTTTGCCCACGATTCGGCCGTCTGAGACAAGTTTTGAGAATCCTAAAAGATGCCTTTGATCCTGTTCCTAAATCCGCAGTCTTTGATCGCTAGTTTGACACGTTCACCGACAGCCAATTAATGGCCATTGCAATCAAATCTCTCCTCCGATAAAGTTCTGACAGTGATAGAAATTATGAAGTCAAATCAGGAACCAATAAGAGCTTGGATCAAAATGAATGCTAGAGATTGGCAATTAATTCAGATTACTTTACGTACGAGTTTGTCATCAATAATGTGCATCTTGTTTTCACTGTGTTAATTCTTCACCAGATCTTCATTAGTGATAGAATCCCACCTGACCTTTGTCAATAGCCCCCCCACACTCTCCCTCACACTGACAACTGAGACGTGATTCGCCAGTGCTTGTCCTCATTATACACCCTCAATAAAGTGACAGTCTTTTCCATCAGAATCCTTTAAACATAATTTAGCTGCTTTTTTGAGACGTTCTTTCTTTCATCTAGACAGGAACCATGAACGGAGAGATTGTTGTCAGGAGAAACAGATGAACCTGAGGGTCAGTATGAACTTCAGTTCCTCTGACAGTTTCTTCCAACCCTCAAGAGCATCAAACACATCTACTGTTGGTTTGCTAACAGCACAGTTAGATAAACTCAGAAACCCATTCTGTTTACACAAACACTCACGTACAGGTTTTGGTCTGTGATGTATTAATTCTGCGTTAAATCATAACTCAGCAAAAAATCTCTCTAAGGAAAAGAATAAAATCTGGCCCTAAATCTGTTTCTACTTTCTCTCTTTTTATGCTGACGTATTTATAGAGGTGGAAGCATATGTTAATTTGGCAGTAAAACAGACGACCTCAGAGAGGGGAGATTAAAACACATAAAAGAGGGTGTGATGATGTCATTAAAGTTTGACTCAGCGAGAACATGTGACCCTCTGACCTCTGCATCACTGATCCGGCTAAATCACGCTGGGCGCTGATGCCATTTATACCTGAAATTAGTTGACGTTTCATGGAAAAGAATTTCCTGATTTTTCCTTTTGTGTTCACTGGAGGAAAGTTTCATGAATGACATGATGGTTGAGTAAATGATGTCTGGATTTTAATCTTTTAGGCGGTAAAACGCTACACCAGCACTCCGTTTAAACTGAAGAATTCATTTTTACAGATGCATCAAGCTGATGTAGCTGCGTGTGCCCAGCTCACAGTTTTTGTTTGTGAGAACATTTCCTTAACAACATTATTTAAGCTTTTTTAATTCTGTAATGTTTTTAAATGTTACCCCAGTAACTTGAGAATGTGTTTTGATTAAAAATATGTTAAAATGTTATACTGACAATACTGAAAGTTTTTGATAACTTGTTTAATGATTTATGATTTCTAAACATTTAGATTTATATAATGCTTAATGTGTGTGTGTGTGTACATGTGTAAATATCGTTGAGAAATGTTGTTGTTTTTTGCCCTTTTGCTGAAGCACATCCTGTGGTTCTTTGTCACCGTGATTTAAACGTTTCCAGCGATTGACAGCATCTCCAGAGAGAGAAAAAGACGAGAGACAAAAACAGCTTTAGAAGGAGAGAGACTGAAGACCATCTCTGAAGGTCAACACACAGACCCCCACAGGACTGTATTGTGCAGCGACTGAACAACAGGAGCAGAGAGAAGTGATGAAGAAAGATGCGAGAAGCAAGAAATGTGATCATTCTTAGCTCTGACATCCATAACTAACGGTCGGTGACTCTCACACTTATGCTTTCAGTCCAGTGTTACACTTTAAAACACACTTTCACGCGTATATACTAGTTCACAGTCAATAGAGTTTCACTACTGTTGACCTAATTTACTTTTATTATGTTAGTAATCAGAATTTTCCTCACATAAATGGTCTTTTGTCTTCCACAGTAGGAAATCATGAGGGTTGGTAACAAATACAAGGTGAGTAAATGTTCCTTTTCAAACTCAACTTTGGAACTAATTTCCACATCCACAAACCATGATGGTTAAAATGATTTATATATGCGTTTATAGCTTTGAGAAAAGCTCCAGTGTTATGTGTTAGCAATATTTTAGTTTGATATTCTTTGCTAGGCCACTTTGTTTTCTAATTCAATTATGTTTATTGTTAGTTTAGCATCATTTTGCTAATGTATCACAACTTGAAATGTATCATGACTCAAATGATGACTTCTGTCACCCTGTTAACAATTTGTGATTAATAACAAATAATGTAGATGTGATTTCAGAGCTGACAGACTGAACGGTAACATTATATATCACACACCTTTAGTAACATGCTGCTAACAGTCATACAATCACAATAAAAAACCAAACTAAGTGCATAACATTTATTGTTAACAACTGAAACAACACAGTTATGCTTGTTAGACTACCATGTTTCAGTGAAATAATGAACTCTTCCCTGTGTTGAGCTTGTTGCTAGTGTGTGTTTTGATTTGATTTTAAAATTTTAGGTTTATTTCAACACATCTGTGGCTGAAACCATCACATTGCTCTGTTACTAGCCTGATGTTATACTGAACAAGGACAACAGCAAACATGAGATCTCTGCTGATGAACAGAAGATTATGAACCTGAGCTTCTCAGTCATGCATCAGAGAACTTTCTGCTCGTCTGTCAGTCTGACAGACATTTCTTGTTTTTTTAATAATGTTACATTTTCATGTCCACCTGTGTCTTCAGATTAACTGACAGAATGTCAGAAACATAAACAGTTATTAGAAATGTTTCCTGTTGTCAGCCGAACACAAGTGGGATGCAAATGTCACGAGTTTCATATTGTTAAGAGTTGAAAGAGTTGCTTTCTGTGCGTGTTTTTTGAAAATAATTGACTATTTTAAAGAATTATACAACTTCTTTATTTAAACAGTCACTTATTTGTAATCAATATAACATAACAGGCTATGAAACAGTCAGTTTAAGTTATGAAGTAACATAAAACGAACTGCTAACATCTGAATGCTTTATTTATATGCATCTACACATCCATGCATTTGTTAATGAAGGATTTGTCATTTAAAGAGTCCCTGTGACGACGCATAAATATCAGAAGAGTGAAATGTTAAATAAGAATTAAATTGTCTACAAACTTGTTTCTCTGAGTGAACAAAGAATTTATAGCATGTAGAGATGAGACAAGATGTTTTTCATTCAGTCACAAGTGAATAAACATACACTATAACAATATACATATAACATTCTGTCAGTTGCTTAGCGACTATTATTAATTCATCTTTTATATACACATATTAGCATTTATTAATTGGCTTAATAGTGTTAGTTTACATGCATGCATGTGTCAGACACTTTTATCCAAAGCAAATCAGAGTATTTGTTACAATTTTTATCAGTACATCTTCCCTGTGATTCGAACCCACAACCTTTGCACTGCAACGCTATACTAACTGAACAACAAGAACACTTACACTCACATGAACCACTGTACTATAATACACAAGGCAGAGACTTTCTGATCCATATATATAATTAATAAACATGTCAAATAATTCAGTAGGTCTGATGTCGGCTCCGATCTGCACTTTGAACGGAAATTACAGCGTCTCTCTCATCTTTGAAGACATCAGCATCTGTCAGTCGTACGCTTTTATCTGCTTCTCAGTGTTAATTCCAAGACTATTTATCATCCGGCTGTAACCCAAACATCAAAATCTGTATGTACATTATACACATGCAGAAAAATCTATATATTCTTTGTACAGAATAACAATGTAGAATACTAAACATTACACCATTTACACAGGTTACAATATGCAGTGTACAGTTTATAAAAATAAACAGGTTACAATGTGCATTGATTGAACATACAGTATACATATGTTTGAGTGACGATGTATGTGATGGGAAAGAAATACAGACAGTAAACAGTAAAATATCACTGTGAGTTTTGACAATGATGAGAGTTCAACAGCCTGATGACCTATACGGAAATCACAGCTGTGATGACATGTGATGATATGATCATGTGACCGTGTGCATGGTTAAAAGAAATGTCATTTATAATGTTTGATGATTTTGATTGGTTGATCCATCTTCCTTTACTAGGGTGCAGTACAGGTGACTTGTTCTGCGTACAGTATCAAATCTAAATTTGAGCACACCGGGAGATCCAAGGTCATCGAGGGCTTCCAACCTGTTTCCATAGAAACACACAAAGATGAGGTCAGTGTTACCACCAATAGAGTGACATTCCAGCATGCTTTCAAACAGATCAATGAACTTCCACCCATGGTGCATGTGTTTAAAACACTTACAATGCGTTAATTCACCCTTCAAAGTTAGACGTTTTACTTGCTTTTCAACACATGGCATTGACAATCTTCAGTAGCTTCTAAAAACTGCATTAAACTGTGATTAAAGCTGGTTAAATTAAATAATTGCACATTTGGGCATTTATTCAGCTTTTTGTACAGATGTTTTCCAAGTTGCACTGAAATATCTCCATAAAAGCATCTTTATTCTTATCTACCGTATAAGCTTTTATTACCTGAAATCTTTTATGCACAAGTACATGAGTAAGAATATATGTGGTCTAACTGTCCTTGAGATGTGAAAGAAGGTCATTTGGTGCAGATCTTAGAAATGTGGAGATGTTTCAGATGATGTCCACCATCACACCAGCAGATGGAGCCACAAACCTTCATTTAACAGTTCCAACGGGACGTTCATAATAATGACTTACTAAGTTTATTAGCATGTGTTTGGTGTACAAATGCGTTACAAAACATAACAATTTTCCAAACATCTGATAAAATAAATACAATTAATAATATTTCTAAAATGGCATCAAGTTGTTGTGCAATGACATTCAATGTCGCCTTAAAAACCAGCAAAACATTGTCGCTCATGTTACAAAGATCTTAAAATAATAAGTTCTTCAGATGCATTTTAATTACTGGCGTATCATGATGGCGACCGAATGCGGCTCAGATGTGCAGATTTAATTTCCACAAAGATGATATCAAACTGTAATAAAAACGTATCTTATCTATTGGCAACAGATTGTGATGCTCAAGGTACATCACTGTTAAATAAAGTCTGAATCTGCAAACCAATTAAATGTCCACGTGTGTCTTTCCTCCTGACAACTGATCCCACGTCAGTCTGACACTTTCATTAAATGAGTGTTACTATCAGAAACAGGCTGGTGGGTCGCGTCAGACGGGCTGGGGGGATCTTCAGCTCTCTCCCTGGTAAAATAGCTGATGTGCTGAAACTTGATGACCTCATTTCCCCAGCTGGTCCAATCAGGTTGCAGACTGCGAGCAAACAGCTCTAAACACTGAGGATTGGGTCTGATGTAAGGCTTTAGCACAACTGAAACACATGGAGAATTATCTCAATAAAATTTAATAGTAAAAGCTATAACAGCTAAACAAGCTAAAATAGTTTCATTGCTGACTAAAATATTGTTCATGGATAATGGTTTGGGTGGAGATGAATGGTCTCTGTATGACAGATGTTTGGAGGGGAGGAGTTTTGAATAAGAGGGCTTGATGACATCAGCAAAAATGGAAAGTCGTTTTAATGGTGGTAGTAAATGCAAACCTTCATGAAAAATTACAGAATTACATGTTTAGGCAGATTATGCTTGAAGTATGTATTTTTAAAAAAACTTAGTGAAATCTTATATTTCAAAGTAACTATAACTGCCAGCTGGCCAGTAATTCTATAAACTCAACATTTTTTTGATAACTCTATAAACTATATCTATAAACATAACTCTATAAACTCAACACCAGGTAAGTGTTAATGTTGCAGGAACACACTGCGCTCAGTGAAGCTGGTGAGATGTTGTGGGTGTGTGTGTGTGTGTGTGTACCTGACAGTGAGGGCTTGTGTGAGTGCAGCAGTGACGGGACGCTCATCACAAGGTGGTGGTTTGGAATCTCATGTCTGAAACACACACACACACACACACCTGCAGGTGACCGTATGAACACAGGCAGGTGAACAGAGAGGCACATGGACACACATCTTACCTGAGGGTGGGGTCAGCGCTACATCCGTATCTGCCGAGCACCAACACCTCATAAGGTTTCTTGTGCTGGGAGTCCAGAGGAAACACAAACTCACCCGCCCGGGTCACCTATGAATCCAGCCAATCAGCTGTTAGTAGCTGAACATTGCTGCTTTCAAAGGTAATCAGTGTGTGTGTGTGTGTGTGTGTGTGTGTGTGTGTGTGTGTACCTTGACCCAAAGCCATTCTGCAAGGACTTCCACTCCCCAGTGAGGGTAGAGCTCTTCTCTCACAAAACGCAGGTGTCGTGCCCGGTTAGTTACCCAGGTAACCACCACACAACCTGGAGCAGCCAATGGCGGCACAGGAAGCTTCTTCAGCTGAGAAGATGGTAAGGAACTGTATCTGTGAATTACAGCATAAAGCGACTTCAGCCCATGAGCTCAAGTCACATTACGTTTCTTAAGAACGACTTGATACTGATACTGTTACCTGTTGCTTCTTTTAACAGATTTGTTCTCCCATGGTGGGTCGAGGATTATAAGGTCATATTTGTCTCCACCTGTGGATAAACCGAAGTAATAACAACACTAACTTAGCAGATTAATAATAAAACCAATTAAAATGGCTCCGTTTAGGGCTGTTTTATGAGAAAGGAACTTGAGACTAACTGGTTAAGTCAAGGACCAGTCGATACGGGAAACACCAATGAAGATAATACAGATTAGTGACTCACTGTTAACTAGTGGATTTAACCGCGTGATGTCAGACAACAGGAAGCGGCTGCGGGGGGGCAGCAGATACCTCTCGCTCATTAACGTGACCTCACAGGTGATGTCATACGGATTCTCAGTGATGTAACTGAATAGGTCAAGCGGTGCGTGTAGATCGTCTCTGTTCAGCATCTGCACAGGTGTCAGGTCAGACTCATTGGTTAGCGGCAGCTGTCTGGCCATGTCACACAGCGCCGCTAGTTCACACTCCTGCACTGAGACGCGTTCAGACGTCACCGGAGACACAACTTCAGTGAAATAACCACACTGATGACCGGCATCCACAAGGGCCCGGGAGCCCTCCAGAACCACTGACTGGATCTGTGTACAGAATAAACAGTGTCAAAAAAAACTCATTACTATCGTAATATGAGATCAACTATAAAGGACTTAAAATCAAACAAAACACAACACAAACATGACCTGTATGTTTCAAATGTGATACTAGCCTGTAACCTAAAGTATATAAACACACATTTTGCAACAATTTAAGATTTGTCATATTTGCATTACAATAAAATATAATAAACAATATTTTAAAAGTTATTTTGCATACAGTATTATTGTTTTTATAGGTCATCTGGGTATTAACAAACTTATTAAAATATAAACAGCCTTCATTTAATCTATTAGGATTGTTTATTAATCTGAGAGCAATACATTTCATCCTAATATATTAAGTTTGGCTCTACATTGTAATATCAATGTCAGAGCAGATAAACTATAAAACTATAAGTTATAAACAGATAAAGATGTTTTTACCTTTTCGTGATACGCATGCGCGTCAGTCTCTCCTGTATTGAGTTCTGCCCGTTTTCTCTTTCGCTTCTGCAGA
>JBAJNP010011137.1:0-15283 GCA_036877545.1 Yasuhikotakia modesta
GTGCTCAGTGCTTTACTTATAGTATAGTGCTCAGTGCTTTACTTATAGTATAGTGCTCAGTGCTGCTTGCAGAATAATTTGTCTTCAGGCAGCCTGTGACCTTTGAATCTCTTGCAACAAGCCACTGTTTCAGTTTTGGTGGTGAACCCAACAGAACAAAGGCACAGTGAAACTGTGTCATTGAGTTATTATTGTTATAAACAGTTATGGCTAGTACACACTGCCAGCACTAATGTTGATGGCACAAAAATACACATCTGATCAGACCCAAAAGCACAGCATCAGTGTTAAAGGAGGTGAAGGTTTGGAAGTGGAATTAAAACTAAGACCAATAATTGAACGTAGTGTGAAAACAGCCAAACACTGCCACCTCTCCTTGTTTTACAGATAACACACAAGACACTTACTTAGGTCTGTTACAGCACTGATTACAGGCTCCTTTTGAACCTTTAGGAGCTTTAAAGATCCCTTTGTAAGGACTACAAATAATTGCCTACAAATTCTAAACCATCAAATATCCATCAAAACAGCAGCTTGTCAACTGAGTATCATTTTATCTACTTAGAATGATGTATCTGTTATATGGTACCGTGAGGAGGCTGCTTTGAATACTGCTTACCAAAACTCTTTCTCTGCAGGTTAACTAAGGAAACTGACCTGATAAAGGGCATGTCTGTCTTGTTACCCTCTAAAAATATGCAAGAGTCCTTAGCCCTGCTACCTTAACTGCACATCCAAAGCATTATAAAGCAGAACGACAACATGAGGAAACGGCTTATGAACATATAACACAGTAAGCTCTCATAAATCAAAAAGGTTAACATATAAAATACAGGAACTATAATTGTAACATCAAGAATAAACTTATAACACCTGATCTAACATTACATTAGAAAAATTAGAAGAATCTGCAGCCCGGGCAAGCTTATTTTAGCCACAGAGGATTTCTTGTGAAAAAACATATACAACAAAATATTTCATACACTTTAAATTACAAAAGCTCTAAAACCACAAATATACAAATTTGCCTTTGTTTTTGTTTAGAGTTTCTTAGAAAAAAAATTGATCAAAGTGAACAAAAAAACAAAAAAAAGTTAACAGTTGACAAACGTTAATCCAGCATTAACCATAAATTCCATAAGTTCTCATGTGCTAAAACTTCATAGCTGTGTGCGTTACACATCTGGAATATTGATGCAAACAAAAAAAAATGTTAAAATAAATTAAACAATTCTTACCTGTCAATTCTTAAATGCTATTGCTAAGCATACGGTGGAGGAATATTAGCAACAGAAATCACTTTTAGATAAATTTTGCTTTCAATGAGCTGATTTGCCATTGAATAGTTTTCCAGTTATAAATTAAACAATGGTTTTATCACTGTTTCTGTATTTTTTATAACAGCATTAACTTGCTAACATCATATCCTTGATTGTTACAGTCGCCTCCAGTAAACAGCTGGTAAACAGGGAAGACATGCCCCCTCATGGGAACAAATGTCATTCTTAACTCAAAACTGACTGTGCAGCTAACAAAACATTCACCAAATGCACCAGTCTGAGAAACAGAGAGAGAGACAAAGAAAGACATGATAAAGAAAATGCATACATGACACATTCATAGTTATGAAGGGAATGAACAACAGCTGCCACAGAATGAGATGAAAATTGGCGTGGGGCTTGATTCCTTAGGATGTGTGTGTGTGTGTATTTTAAGGGGTGGGGTTTAATTCTTTAGTCTTGCTTTCTGGTGTGTTTTGTGTATTTTGAGGGCTGGGGGTTGTATAGCTCTGGTGGAGGGTTGCAGTGATTAGGCCCCTTGGTGCGTTTTCCATGGAGCTCAATAGGACTAAAATACTGTTTAAAATATGCAGTTTTACTGAAGGCACAACCTATAGTTCTATAGACAACTGATTTTCTTTTTACAAATTCTGAAGCACACACATGCATAAAATGAGAAACGAAGAACATTTTAAATGACACATATATGTGCATACCACCTACCATACACAACTCTTTTCTTTATGTCACACACACTGTGTATCATATAAAAGGACTAGTTTAAAGCTCTGTAGTGGTGATCAGGTTAGCTAACTACAGTTAGTTAAAGGTTCAAACACACCATGCATAATGAATTACTTAACAATTGACACATCACACATTTTATTTGAATTGAGGCAATGTTTCTCCTTTTGACTGGATCCGTTTCTACCCTCTTCACACAAATCGAAAAACAAGTACACATATGATAAATAAGCAGACACAATGAACAAACGCCACAACACTGACTAAAACATTTTAAGCCCAGCCAAGCTGCTGTCACCAGCTGTCTCTCTGCTCACTGTAGCAATTAATTATGGAAGCAATAGCCTCCCTCCAAAGAGGTCCATATTAACAGTGTCATTTATTCAGGGTGTAATTATTCAGTACATATTTGCTTAATTTTTTCATGCTCAATGCTACACCATGACAAATGAGGGTGTAAATTGCAACGAATTGCAGTTTCATTCCTGTCAAACAGGAAATGTTTGTCTTGTTTAGGCATAATGTGAATACCAAATGCATTCTGTATGTGTGTTGACTACACATGTTGTCTTGAAATTCTTTAACATAACTGTTTGTGTTAACATAACATAAGTATATTTTGATAAGTTGAAACCTTTGGTAGAAAGTTGAGAACTGCAAGAGAATCGTTAAAAAACATAATGACAGAAACTGAGCAAATGTCTGTTTCAGTACCTTGTCAATTCCTTTGGCCACGTTACAAACATCATTTACCTTTATCTAAAGAACTGAAACTACTGGACTGCAATCCTCTATCACACCACTACTTGGCACTGAAGACTAACTTTTCAACGCTATTACTTTCGTGCGCTTGAGAGTTGTCATTGTGTGTGTGTGTGTGTGTGTCTCAGTGTGTGTTCAAATGCACATGTTCAGTCTCTGTATGGTTGTCTGTATTTTGACAGGACGTGAACATCATGACAGCTGCACAAAGCCAGCTGCAGGATTGGCTTTAAAGACACATAATCAATAGATATTTGACCAAATAAACCCAAGCCCCCATCTCAACCAAACAACAAACGGTCTGTATTGTCTGAGAACCTTAACCCATGTTAGCCTCATTACCACATTAACAAGATAAGATTAAGCCACTTGGAGAAATATTGATTGGCTCAAATTGAAGGCAAAGATAGTCCCTGACCCTAAACAAGGAAATTATGCTTGTTAACTGGCAAGTGCAAATGACCCGTGTGTGTGTGTGTGTGTGTTAGAGTGTGTAAAAGAGAAAGAGACAAATTTGCTCTGTGACATTCAGAGATAACGAAACCTTTACATAAAACAATTAGTAGAGAACAATACAAGCTACAGTACCTGGATGAGATCATTGTTACATCCTAAACCCTGCGATAACATCAGAACCATATTGACATACTGAGAGATCCTTTACAATGATAATTGGCTTAGACACAACAACCATTTTCTGATACATTGTTTTTCAAAGCTTTGTCTTGGTTTCTTTTATAGGAAAAAAATGATATGCTATTATCACACACGTGGTTTAAATCAAAAGACAGACATTACTTCAAAGTCCAGTTGTATTTCAAGGTCTTATGCTTATAAGGTCAAGATGACAGTATTAACTTTTTAAAAAGACATGCATCACTTCCTAGCTACCCAGTAACTATGGCAGCAAAGACACTTAAGTTGATTCCATCCTAGAAACACTTTGTAGACTCTTTGTAGAAAGAGAAATCCCAGTTCTGTGTTTTAAAACAACTCAGCATCAGCAAGTCAACCAGCCAATAGAACAGTAGCATCTTGACTATAACAAAAATTGTAATAATCTGGTTTGCCAAGATGCTCAGAATCCTAATTAGTGTGGAACAGGAGTGAAGCAGATGACAAGAGACCTCAGGACTGAAGACTGAATTCAAGCCTCATTTAAGATATTTTCTGATTGACAGAATTTATTTCTCACAGTATTATTACATCTGCCATCTGCAAATCTACCAAAATTCAAATGCAAAAGCGAGCAACATTTCCCTCGATGCAGCTTTTCAGCAGCTGTCAGTCAAGCTTCATGCCCTTATGTAAGGACACAGCCACTAGAAGTCAAAAATGGACAAAGTATTAATAGGTGATGTTTGTAAAACTATAAATAGTGTCATACAACCTTAGCATGTTTATGTGTTATATGAGCTGTCTGGAATAGAAAAAGTATCACATGCATAAGCATCCAGCTATAGGCACAACACTGTATAGCTGCAGTGATGTTCAAAAAACAATGTGAAAGTGTGGTTGCTTTTATGCATTAATACAATTCACAATTATTATGTTTGATTGAAGTAGGGTTTCTGAATGAAAAGTGAATGTATGATAAAATAAAATGCATAAGCAGGAGAAAATACTGAAAAAAGACAGACTGCTGTTCTAAAACATGTATTGTAGTACTTCATGGTTCATATTATAATATACAATATTGTATCATACAGATTTATTAATATTTTTAAATAGATTTGTATAGATTTATATAGACATTAATTCATGAAACATTGTTAAGCTGACCTTTTCTGTGTTTTTTGACTCTGTATTCGAATGATATATTATGCTTTCATCCTCCTTCAACATCTCTTCTCATTTATGGTGGTGGCAGTCTGCTAACAGAGAGCAGGCTTTACTAAACAAGGTCTTGTCGAACACGAAAAATTGGCTCCCTGAGACAAGTCTTGAATTTGCTAACATTGTTTTCTTGCTGTAACAAGTCTTAAGGTTGTATTCATGCTTTTCATGGGTTCACTAGTTCATGTAATCCTCTAGCATGATTTACTGTAAGTAAACAGATTTTGCATGCTGTCCATACCAGGGGGTTGGGGGCTTGAACACAGAACTCTTTGAGGCGTTGTTACGTACTTTGTTGTGGGAAGTGAAATGACAGAATTGTCGTCACAGTGAGGTAAGCAGTCATTTATTAATCCCTGACATATGATTGTCAATCATGCTTCTGAAGTTGTTTTGAAAATGTGTCATTTGCCTAAATAAGCAAATAAGCATTTACATTTAAAATTCAAATGTTCAAATAAACATGTTTTGATTATGTAATCAGCTCTCTGGCATGGCAGGTAAAACTTTATGCTGGTGTTTTAATATTTTTAGGATATTTCACACTCATTCAAATTGTTTCATCATTTGTATGATGGTGGGGATTCTGTGGTACTACTTCACTCACTGCACCACCCTGAGAAGCATTGTGGGAAAAGCTTATCTGACTGAATTAGGATTGCTGTATAAACCAGTACATCCTAATTCAGGTCAACATTAACTGTTATTATTATACAACAGTAACACAGAGTCACTATTCAGGGACTTCCTCATTTTATTTCTGTCTGCTATTATCCAAATCCAGTCCATTATCATTACATTAGTGTGTCCTTAAATAAGCCTTTTCACATTGTGTCTTAATCCTGCTATGTGGGGTTTGGCTGAGTGCTTTTAGACCCATTTCTGAACCTATAGCTATGTTCTGTTCCTCAGATGTGTAGTGTTTTCCCTTTATTTTTTTCATGTATTGGGTCCTTCGGTGGGTAAAATAAAGACATGGGTAATAACTCCACTGAACAGGTGTTTATGTCTGCAGCAAAAGCCTTATAGTCATCAACATCAACCATATATTGTTTTTTACACTGTTTTCTCTGAATCTGTGGTTTGAATGTATACTGTACACGGTGATGTGACATTGTACAACACAACAGTCTCATCTGTTTTTATTGTCTTGTCTCATTAGTCCACAAAGCCCTTGGAATTCTAGATGTGATGGATTTGACTGTACACGCTACATTTAACTCCAATGGTACAGTTTATTATAGCGGCTGTTGGTTTGAGCACTGTTCTTCCTTGTATATTTTAGGTAGTCAATAAAGCCATGCAGTGACATCCCCGGGGTACGAATAGTAGTGCAATCTTCAGACTATGGATTTTTCTGTTTGTGCTGTGTTAGACAGCCAGAAACCTTTTTCTTATTGCTGTTAGTAGAATCTCCAGCTTTAGTGTTGAATGTACTGGTGTCACGGTAAGATACATAGAAGATCATGACAAGACTCCTACAGTAGCTTTGCCTCATTATTATATTAGAATTAAATGTGTTAAGCACTGCTGTGTCTTCTCTGTCTGACAGACTCTTCATTCATTGGTCTAGTTTACTGTACCACTACTCATCACTGTATGTTATCATTCTTCCACTTTCAGCACGTTGTTCTTTGTACAGCATGTGGATTACTGGGTTTAGCTAGATTTAATTATTGATGATTTGGCCCTATCCTGAAATTGTTCCGTTCTTCATAGCACATCATGAAGTTGTCGTCATAGCAACAGGTCCTGAAGATCAAACCTGCTCTAGAGCAAGTAAACTGCAGCTTTATAAGAGAATGTGATACAGGAAATCTACCCCATTCTATTAAACCAGGTGCAATAATGCTTTTGTGTTATAATAACTACACACAGCTATTTTATCTCTAGCTTTTGACCGTTTTGGTGGTGTTTCCCTGCTCTTTAAAGATTTTAAAATGATGTGTAGCCTTTCGCAATAACCATGTTTTTTTTCTTCTCCTCATTTTGTTTTATTAGGTTAAAATTTGTTTGTCAGAAAGTGTATTTGTCAGTAAGTGTTAAATTGCAGAATGTGTCCATATTTTTAAAAACAAAATCATTTGAATGTACATCACATTGTAATTAGGTCATTCAAACTCATTAGAGAAACTTCCCAGGGGGCAGCAATAGACTCCAGCACCCCACCACTCAGCTGGGTTGCCATGACTATAATTACCTGGATTATTATTTATGATATTCACTTGTGCTTTTCTACTAAAGTATATTTAAAACAAGTCACTTTTATAATTGGTTCTGAGAGATATTTTATGTTAATAAAAATCCAAAGCCAATTCATAGTAATACAATAAACAACCTGTCACACTTTCCTTTTCAAATGAACACAACAACAAATCTCTGTCTTTATGCTAAAAGATTTTACTTTAATATGATAATAAACACATAATCTCTTAGCCAGTCAACATTGTCTGGTGATTTCTGATTTTTCCCCCAGACAGTAAACCACTCTACTGCAAATTCTTATCAACACTGGGTTATCTGGTTGTATGTGTGTAACGTATAAGTGTGCTGATATTGCATGAGAAAGATGTCTGTGTTAATGGTACACAGCTGACACATGCAGTGTGCCTGTCTAAACAGCATGTTCCACATCTGTTTTGCTGCCCCCAAGGCAAGCAGCTTCCATTGTGTGTGATGTAAGCCTACAGTGTGTTAAAGAGCCATCTATAAAAATCTCATTTGTCCCCATGTTACCAACATCAGCCTTAGAGAGCTTTCATTAACCAAGCCATCCCTGTCTCATCTGTAAATCATCTGTGTAATGGGGCTTGAAGGAGGGAGACAGGAGCATAGATTGAGGAAAAGCAGACATTGAGATCTGGATTAAGGGGAGAACGTTGATTAATGTTCTTTAAGGCATTACAGTAGGTAAAGAGATCAGAACTGGACTCTTATTCTACAAACTGATTAAGTCTTTTCTCTGACACAGACCTACCTGTGTGACTCTACCTGAACAAATTGACTACAGACAGATGTAAATAAAAGCAGACTGCATATAAAGACATGTTAATTTTATAGTAAATCATTATAAAGAAATACATTGCAGTAAAAATTTTAACATAATTAAACATACCTCCGACTTACGTGCATATTTGGTAAAATAGTGTATTTTCCTACTATCAAAGTAATGAAATAAACGAATGCTTATTGTAAGAAAAAACAAAACAGCTTTTGAATTGTATTTGACATGCCAAATTTTAGCAAAATTCAAGTGCTGCAAACCTCAGAGAAAAAAAAACGAATATGAAACAAAACAGCTCAGCTACAATACTTCAACTCTGATTGAAGACGGTTATTTTTATGTGAAGTTCTCTTTTCATTTAGTGTGTATTTAAAAAAAAACTAATTAGCTCTGTTGCTCTATTTTTTATCTTATTCAAAATGAAGTTGATAATAAAATTTTATATTGTATAGGTCTTAAAACAAATTTGGCAGCTTTCTGAATACATTACCAGAGCCTAAGGCTGACAGAACTTTAAAAAGTGAGTGAAGTGCTTGTGGGGGCAGAGTTAAAGAAATAATGTCAATCTTACGAAGATGCAACAAAATAATGTGTTCAAATTACTAGGTAACACAACTCCAGTTGTGCAGACAAATGTTCATATTGCATATAGCAGAGAGGTTGACATGCTGTTTAAACTGAGCTACTGTATCGGGTTTGGGTGGGCGAACTGAGCTTTGAGTCGTGCCACAGCTTGAGCCTCTTCATTGCAGTAAGTAAAGCCACACCCACCTACTGTTTCATTCCCCTTTATGGATTTAATCATGACTTTTACTGTAAGCCTATGAAGTGAAACCATAACAGTTATTTAGGGTATTTAACCTCTACCAGACCTGTTCACTCTGATGGCACTTATGACACTCGATGCCCCTGCCAGATCACTGGGCTATTCCCTCTAACAAACGGTATCTGCAACAGTGTAGTGAGTCATATTTGGGTGTATTTGCAGCAATGCTTGCTGTGCAGGGGTGGTCCTGGCTTTCACCAATCTACACCTACGCAGAACCTTTCCAGTAATTTGGGATATTTACATGCATTACCAGAGCTTGGCAACCAACACCTTTTTCAAAGACATCATTAATCAAAGCTACGCGTGGAGAAGTTTTTTTTTGTTTTGTAATACTTACTGACTGACTGACTGTAACATTTTGGAGCCTCTGTGTTTGGAAAGACAAATTCAACCAAGTTGCCTGCTGAGAAAATTGGTTTATGTGAGTTTTAAAACGAGAAGTAGTTTGAGCATGTTGTATTACTTGATAAATGACTTATCAAGTGTTACCCACTATTATGCAGCGTTATGTAAATATTTTTGACAAATCTGGCAGTTAAAAAACACATTGACTCTAACTGGAGGAGACAAATAATAAACAAAGTAAGAATTAGATGAAAGGGAATAAAATTATTTAAAGTGACACAAATTGAATTTTTATGTATGCAATTATGTATTGCATGTATTTATTCCACTTGTGGAAACATTACTCAAACAAAATATCCAAATCCAAAAAAGAATTATATTGCATAGACATTATATGATATAGAGATAATTCTTAATCCAAGTTAAAGCAAAACATTTAAGATACAAGCTGTTTTGGGAGTTGTGTCTATGAGCCATCATTAGCCATCACGACTAGCTTTGACTGGGTTTTACAACAAGTACATATATGGACTTGTTGAATACACAGCCCTTATGCAGGAAATGAGTCACTGTGTATTATTTGCAATTTGTTTCTTTCACCCTTCCATCATTTTTTACACATTTCTGAACATTCTCATCTAGCATCATTACACAAATAGAAATAAATAACAGTGTATTACATTACCAATAAGGAATTTCACATAATCTATAGAGCAACACATCCCTTTTCTCTCTCTCTTTTCTTGAAGGTCATCCAGTGACCCTCTGCAGCATTATTTCTAAACAGCTCAAATCCAGAGGATGATGCCTGATGCCCTGATCTGACGTCAGAGCCTTCAAAGGCCTTCAGTCTTTGAATCATTGACAAACGTGTCTCGGTGGAGAGATATATGTGTCTAGGAAAAGCAACGGTGCTGAGAAGCACAGGCCATCTAGATTGGACAATAAAAGCCGGCAGCTGCTGTGAGTTTGGAGTGCACTTTTGTGACCCCTCAAGGATGGTGGTCTGCTGCCTCCTCGTAATTACCTGCACTTTGTTCAATGCTAGTGTTGAATCTGCCGGGTGTGAAACTTCTCCATCTGAAAAGAGCAAAGCCGCACATGTGACATCTATTTCCTTTGTTTCAGTTACTGAAGCAGATGGGAGGCAATTCTGATGCTGAGTCCAGGTCTCAGATCTCCTGCCATCTTCTGATCTTAGTTTGGTCATGTTTAATACAATGCCCAGTGGTGATGATTTTTGCTGCTGTGTTGTCAACAATACATGTAAAATGTATTTTTTTTACATGTATTTTACATGTGGCTCAACTGGTAGAGCATTGTGTTAGAAGCGCAAAGGTTGTGGGTTCAATCCCAGGGAACACAAGGACTGATAAAAATGTATACCTTGAATTCATTGTAAGTTACTTTGGATAAAAGCGTCTGCCAAATGAATAAATGTTATTAGCACATCAATCATAGCACATTATAAACATTAATTTGTTCTGAATGTAGATCTATCTGTATGTTATGGTTTGTACACTTCCATTGTTCTGAAAAGGCTGAGGTGGGAATTAGAGTAGTTGAATGAAGTTTTGGTGTTGCACAGATTACATTCGATAGAGCAATGATTATTTTATGAGAGAGTTCTGGGTCATCCTACATCATTTCAATATTCTCCATCTTCTTCAAGGCCACTCTGCCCGTAAGCCAAGCGACGTAGCGGCCCTATCTCTTCAGAAACAAGCCAGACAGCCAGTGGAAATCTTCACCATTCCTTGCAAACAGTAACAAAAGGTTCCTGTTGCTGCTGAGAACATTCTTCTGTCGGCAGACTAACCATTACCACAGGGTTCAGCATTGATGATTTACCTGAAAGCATCTCAAAGAGCATTATCCACATTCCTGTCCTCAACTAAAAATAGCAGCTCATTGGGCCAGAGCCATTTTATTAACGGGAAAGAAACAGCAGAAAGTTAAGCATGAATCAAAGTCTTTCTGTATACTGCAAAGCTGCCAGGCCGTTGCCCAAACACAGTCATGGAAAAGGTGTCATAGCTGGTGACTTCAGGGGCGATGCATATCAAGCATTCCTCAGCCAGTGATAGCTCACTGTAGTTAGGAAGAGGAGCAGTCGAGGGCAGTGCAGACCAGCACAGGCACATGTCTCTCTCTCTCTCACTCTATCCAAGCCCAATATCAATACCTCACACTAATGTTTACAGGGCGCGTGTGTCAGGGCACGAACCGCATACCTCACCTTGTTCTCACGGTGTTCAACATGCCATAAGAAAAATGTAATAAGAACACACACACAGGCACATTCTCTCGCTCTCTCCCCCACATTTTCTACTTCCCTCCCTTACACACAGACAAATACATTAAAAAATAATTCCCTCAGGACTTTCCCTGATAAATTCATGCCACTGTTTATTCACACTACAGTTAGTTAGATATGATTTTTGTACGTCTTGCCATTTTCTGCCTGTTGACACACTTCTGCCTGCGCTTTTTGGAACTATCATTTATAGACTTTAAACATTTACAGGCTTTTAAAGATGATATAAAGGCATTATACTGTATCTGAAAAAAAATCAATAGTAAAATTAAAGTGTATTGTTCTGTGCTTTTTTAATTTAACTTATTTTATATAAGACACTTTTCTTTTCCAATCTTCCAAATTCATTTTTTTTTCTTGTGGCACTTTACCTAGTCTGTACCTGCAATATTACAGAACAGTAGGAGGAATTTTCACCTCACACCTTCTATCAGTCCATCCCTTTTTGACATTTTTCTTTTTAATATTTCTCCTCTGTTCCCCTCTCCTTATTTTTCTGACCTCCTCATCTTCCTCTCTCTCTCTTTCTCTCTCTCTCTCAATGTAATTCTCACCTCCTGCAGCAGAGTGGCTGACTCACCCACTGCCTCATTAAGCTCCTGCCAAATCTGAGAGATTAAACTGGAAGGGCTGATGAGAATAGGAGCAGAATGGATGGAGGGATGAATGGATGGAGGGAGCCCCTCCAGTAACTTACATATTTAGTGACAAACTGGAGGTCACATACACAGCAATAAAACACAGTGGTATATTCTGGGAGCCGATCTTGCCTGTCTCAGGTAACATTGCTGTCTGTACAATACACTTCTCACTGCCGTTGTGTCTCTTCTCTGTCTCGCACTTAGTTTTTGATAAGGTCATCTGATGAGGATAAACAGCTTGACAGAAATTCAGATAAATATCAACAAGAATATCTCAAGAATAAATAATAACAATCTCTTAGAAGTGAAATATGGACAGAACCGTGCTTCGAATTCCCTCAGGAACTGTTAAGATTGTAGATCTTTGGCAAATAGCAGACTCAAAATTTAGTCAAAAATACTTACAACGTACAATATACAGCAAGTTTGTTTGCATACTGTTATGCAAATGTACAAAATAAATGTTGTAAATTAATGTGTTTTATTTCAACATTTGTAAGGTCTGTTTTATACTTTTAAGACATAAAGATAAAGAAGTATAAAAAGTATATTTGTAATTTGAACAGTGAAACTGTAATAGTTTCACTGTTCAAATGTATCTTAAACCCCTTAATGCTGTTTAAGGGCAGTTTTCTATTTTGTCAACCTACCTAAAACAGTGTGACAACATGCCCCAAAAGGCCAAGGTGTGTAAGATAAACTGCATGCTTCACTGTTTTTGTGATATTTATCTGAATTTTTTCTTTTCAAAAATAATGGCGCTTTTGTATAGCAAAGATTTTAGATTCACACCTATTGAACAACCCCTCTCCTATTGAAGACTTCAGTAGATAATTGTATACATTCCCAGCAGTAAGACTGATTCTTTCTTTGTTTTACATAACACACACAGATACACATACACACATAGTGCACACACACAAATAGCGTACATATATCTCCTAAAATGTTTAAAATCCTAACACAAAATAAAATGCTGTAACTTTATTTACATGCTTATATTAGAAATTCATTACTGTGCGAAGAAGAACTTTATAAAGCTATTTGTTAATATGCCCCTCTTTCCTGCCCGCTTTTGCCTTGTTTGCTGTATAAAACTCTTCCCCTCTATTTCATAATGAAGGCATGTGCAATAAAATAATTAGCAAGGCGTAGTCCAGGGCTGAGCACAAGCACTCAGAGTCTTTCTGGGTCCTTTATAAGGCCGATGAGTCATCAGCAGAGCCTGAGAGAGAGAGAGAGAGAGAGAGAGAGAGAGAGAGAGCAAGAGCATCTTGTTACATATATGTATCACAAACAGTTATTTTTGGTCAAGTAATTGAAACATATTAGCACATATTAATATGTACCACATATTGCACTTTCTACATTTTAACATCAAAACATTATAAATTGTCTCAAAAAAACCATTTTTACAATTAATTGGCCAACTGTCCTGGTTTGCTGACCCACGCACCCATATCTGTCCTGTGACATCATCACTGTTAGTTATAATGCATTCACCAGAAATGCTTTAGGATTCAATGAGCAAATAAATGCTATGTTGCCCCACCAAAAACAGCACAGGTACAAAGCAAGACAAAGGTAAATGTAATCTAAAAGGACAGTTCTTTAAACATATCACTTTTTCTGTCACAACATATCACTTGGAGTTAGAACATCGCACATAATTTTTCAGCTTTTTGTATAATTTGTATATCCAACAGATGCTCTTTTAACAAAGCTGTGAAATTAGCATTGAACTGCATGATCATATCACTCAAACAATTACACCAAAAACACCACTCACAGTTTTTACCCTCAGTCACCCTGCAACAACATCTGCAAATGAGTCTGTGTGGTGACTGCAACATGTTAACTGCAACACACAACAACACAGTAAAACAGTGGCTGACGCTATAAAAAGACACCTTTTTGCTTATAAATCCAGATAATCACAGTAGATCTGGCACAAAACATAAACAGGTGTTTCAACTCTTCAAATTTTCTTTCCTGTATTGTCTAGCAATCACTAACAGCTTTGCAGCCACTATTAAGTTCCCTTACAAGCAATTTCTGGTGAAAGATTAATTCCATTAACAACAGTAACATCAGTGGAGCTCTTTCTGCTTGCTGATCTTAGCGTGAAGCCATAAGCCAAGGTCAATGATCACAAACAGCACATTTCTTCACTTACATTCCCTGCAGCCATTGCTTGGCTCTTCCATGCTGGAGGTGTTTGTCAATGGAATAAATGAAGTGGTTTAAAGAGTGCAAATTGAAGTGTTAAAACATCCAAGGAAAGTATAGAATCAAAGTGACAATTAGACCTGCCACATATCCTGAGTGCATAAATTAACACTTCTCCATAAAGATCAGACACCACACCTGCATGGGAGTCGTGTGCAGTGAACTCACTAATTCAAAAGCCTTTTCATTCAGGGACTTTCAGAGGCATCAATGCTTTTCAATGTGATAGAGAGAGAAACCTTTCTCTGTCCAGTCAGCAGGTGTCAGTCAAACCAGAGTGTTAGGAGGAAGATGAGAATTGAGAGGGATGGGGGTGGGGGACATGTGTGACTTCTTGTGTGTGAAGCCCGTCATCTCATTCAGGAAAGAGCTCAGAGAGGCATGAACCCTAAGCGATGACGCACGGAAGTTGTACTTGTAATCCTACCCATGCAGAAAAATTGAAAAAAAAAAAACAAGGAAAAGAAAAAAGCAACAGTAACAACAAAGGTAGAGTCATGCCACTTCTTCTCTGCTAACACAACTCTCTCTCCCTTCCTCTGAAAAACACAGACACCGGGTGAAGAGTCACGTCTGGAGAGAGGTTTGAAAGAGCAGGGCTGTAGACAGCATCTTTACTCCCGTTGAGCCCTTGGTTTTATCAGTCCTCTTCACTATTGAATATTAGGTCACTGAGACAGGAAGTAAGAATGTAGGAGCGTATGTCAGTGTGGCTAAAAAAAATAACAGGTTCCTTAAGATCTAAGGCTTTTGAGTTCTAATGGCTGTAATTGCAAACTTGGGTAATCTAATGGAGTCTCATCTATTCAAGGCTGGTTCCATCATCTCTTTCTTAACGATCACATAGTACTATCCACTGGCTATTCATCAGTCATTAATCTAACTATAATTTATGGTATTTACTTCGAAGGTTATAGAGTACTTAATAAAACAGAGTGAGAGTTATTTTACTGGCTCTAGTCTATAGTTTGTTAGAAGATAGTCTTTTAAGGGGATTATAAAAAGCTTTCGGGCATTACACATAATTCAGATGTGTCTATTGATATTGGGCAGTATACAGTGATTTGGTGTTCTGTATATAGATAGCACTGTGTGTTTAAGGCTGGTGACTCATGGATGCTGATACCTGCTGAGTCAATCAATGACAGTCGCATTGATCCTCTTTGTTGTATTTCAGTCGGTTTTAATAAATATATTCTAGATCTGTTTAATGTTCAAAATCACTTACGTACATATCATTGCAAGAGTTAGTTTAGGCTTGCTTACTAAAATCATTATTGATTCCTACATCCAGAA
>JBAJNP010011138.1:0-15282 GCA_036877545.1 Yasuhikotakia modesta
GAATATAAACACATTATATACAAATGATTATCTTTATATAAATGATTATGACAATCGCTTTTGTACAATATTATGCATGTCAATAAATGTTGTTTTTTGTAAGCTGTTGTAGCAAAATTTACTACAAAAATACAAATCGCAAAAGCTACAGTAGTTGAGTTTATGGCTCTGTATGATTATTGTTTAAAATGGAATTATCATTTCACTTACAGTTTCTTCCACAGATTGGTGTGCCCCCACTCCACTTCCCATTAGGCAGACACACACGCGATGCAGAGCCACTGAAGGTGTAACTGGAGTGACAGGAGTAGTTGGTCGTGTCGTTCACAAAATACCTCGGCTGGTAAGGATACACCTCTCCATTTGTAAAACCACGAGGATCAGGGCATGTGACCTCTGCCATACAGACAGAGAGGCAAAAGAATTGTGTTATGATGTCATTGATGAATAAGAATTGATTATACAGGTTTACAGATGTCTGCATGTATTGCTTACTCTTGCACTGAGGGCGTGTGTTTGCGGGAACTCTGTTCCACTTTCCATTTTTACAACGAAGTATTTTAACAGCTGGGTAAAAACCTTCTTCACAGCGGTATCTCAGGACACTTCCATCTGAGTAACCGCGAGAGAGGGAAAAACGCCCTCTGTCAATGCTCAGATTCTGTTGAGGACATGAAACAGAGGACGGCACACCTGCAGGACACAAAATTGAACATTTTGCCAGTTAAACTTGAGGGTGTTTTTTGACAGATGTGTGTTTGTAAACTCTTCTACATCACCCACAATCCAGAAGTAACTGAACTTCCTCCAATTAGTTTAAAAAACAAGTGTTTTCAAAAAACACCTTCTGTTGTTTTAGGAAAGGAGACTTACCAGTTATGAGTGCACACAGTATTGAAAACATGAGCAGATGCTGTGAGTCACACTCCATGATGCTCTATCAGGTCCACAAAGTAAATGAAACTAAAACTAACAAAGGTCTCAGGCATATTTATACAGCAAATTAAACAACAGGGAGTGGCTGTGGACTGTGGACATTTTTAGCTTGTCAAACAGAGAAAATAACCATCTGATGCAATAATGAAATATTGACGAAACTTGACCCACAAAATATCCATAAATATAATGCATGAAATAAATGTATGTAAAACATAATCAATTGTTTGAAACTGCTACCAGGAGTTAAAGTTGAATGTGGTTTTATTTAAATGGTTTAAAAAGCAGTGTTTCGCTTAAAAAAAAACATAACAAAAGGAGTGTTTAAATCTTAAAAAACAAAATCACAACTAAAAATATAAATAAAACACCTTAATCGTATTTATTTTAACTGCAGCAGCAGGTTTGAGCAAATGGGTGTTGGCTGGTGTTGAAATTGGATACATTACGTGTGAACCAATACAGTAAACTCAAAATGAGTGTTGAAATGTTGTTTGTCACACACTGGGACAAAGTGCTTATTATTATATCTACATATTATTATATCTGCTCAGTAGTTTTGTTAAATGTAGTTAAGTAGAAATATTAAGTCATTAAAAGTAAAGATTATATATAGTTTAGGCAACTGGGTTGATGCAGTTTATTCATAAAGTTGGAAATCCACCCAATAGTTCTTCATAGTAACATTTTTAACTTCTAAGTAACTAACTAGCTATTTTTACAATTTTAACTTATTTTATTTGTAACTAATCTAACGTTTATGCTTCCTGAATCCTGAATTGTAACTTCTAAGAAAGACACATTGTTCTATACATTTTCTTAACCATTTTTTTATAGAATATTTTCCAATGAAAAGATATTGTAACGACCCACGTCTGTTACGAGTGGGTTTTCAGATGGGCACGGCGAACTGGCGAGCGGCTACTCCGGCCGCGAGTATGTCTCSTACGTGAACACTCGTGCCCCACACACCGCACGGCCCCGAGCGTCACGGGATCCCGGCACGGCTCCTGAATAAACGACACGGACGCACTCGTACAACRAACCCGTTTATTCCACCACACCAGAAACACACACATCTGACCATCGCCATGCGGCCCCTCTTACGGACACCAATCGCCCCGACGATAGTCAACAATAAACACATACACATTATAAATACAACAATAAACACAGAATTACACATAACAATGACAAACACAGGAGACATGACGGGAACAATCGCGGCTGGTAAAGATGTTTAAAGATGTTTAACATCTTTAATGACACCACACTCGCGATTACCCGTCATGCCCCAGGTCGCTACAATATATTTTGGTCTGACTCAGTTTATAGTAATTGTCATGTTTTGGGAACTGCAAAAAGTTTACAAGTGCAGAGTGATGAAATCTTGTAAAAAACCCTTTCTTCCAATCATAAAGTTCTTCAATATTGTGAAATACATACACACACACACATACATTTATTTTGTTGTTAATTTTTTTTTACATTTATCATACACATTGTACAGTTATAAATGTAGTGCTTCATGTTTCAATGTTTCAATTCACTTACATACATGTTTAATATTCTAAGAAGTAATTCTAGTAACCTAAACAATAAACAGAAAAAATATAAAATAATTAGTTTTACTGTCTGTAGCATAATAACATTATGCACCTCCATGTCTACATCACCATACACTGACCCATATTAGACCTGGTAAAGCCTGACACTAACTAGCAACAATTTACAGCTATTTACATGTAAACACTGTTTTGTCAACATGTTTTGTTCTTTGCCAACAATTTATTGTGTACCACAGATAAACAGACAGCAGTTTGACAGAAAATTTTAATTTGTTCAGTCAGCAAAATGTCCCATTAAACTGAATTCACACAGTTTCAGTCTGACAGGAATGTTAGAGGTTTTCCATGGTTGTCATTTCCTAGGTGTTCTGCAAGGAATGAGCGAATTTTTGGTCCAAACAGATTTGTATGATAATCCCTGGAGTGCATTCCAGAAAGCACGTTGTCTGCAGTGAAGCCGCACATATTCTTTGAACCCCAGCTTACAACACCAACCTATAAAACACACAGATGTTTTTAAAAGCTCCTTTTATATTATGCTTTAATCGAAACCCTGTGTTAAAGTTTACACTTCACATGCAATGCATTTGTAGCCAGAGCAATACTTTCTTAAAGAATCAACTAAAAATACATTGATGGTTTAATATTACCTGAATCACTCGATTGTATTTATTGATGTAAGTGGCCCCACCAGAGTCACCTGTTACAAAATGAGATGCAAGGAATTATATAAATGTTGCTCAAACAATGTTAAATAAGAACCACACTGCCTTCCACAGGGCACAGATTAAACATACCGTGGCAAGCAACGTTATCAACTCGTGCTGCAGTTACTCCACCACTGCAGAGAAAGTTGTCTGTAACTATGTCCTTTGCATTTACTGTTTTGCTCCATAAGTCCTCAAATCCATCTGCTTTTTTGGCATCTTCTACACAGTCAACCCGCTAAAGAGAAAGCACAATAATAAATAGTTAAAATAATAGTTAACATTATAATAATAATAATACATTTAGTTAATTAAATAATAATGAAATGATGCACTCCTTTAGTTTTACACTCCTTTTGTGTGTGTGTGTGTGTTGTTTCAGCACACAAAGAGAAAATTATTACCTCTCCTCTTTGTTTGATTGAGATGTCTCTTATTGCAATTGGAGTATTATCATTATAATTCATTTTTGATGTGAAATGTGCGTCCACTAGCTCCGAACCCATCAGAATTTCCTCTGTAAAACATGCATTACAAATATAAACTGACGTTTTATGCCTGGTGTCTTTGTCTTTCATTGCTTCACTTTACTCAGATTCAGTCAGCAGTCTATAATGATGATTTATTTGAACTGTGTGAAAGTTTAACTTCATTCAACCACAATCACATCACATCCTTAAACGTTAAGAACACCATGTTTCTTGCATGTTCCCTCTGCGTCTGTAAGTTTCAGAGCACCACTGGTTTCCTTGGTGCAGGGGATGCAGATTGGTCTGTACAAACACATAGGATATGTTTTGTTAGTTATTGTAAAACATGCTTAAGACTAACATTGAGTCGCACGTTGATGACCTTACCGAACGTTAACGTCCAGGTTCACAGCTCCTGTTAACTGTATAAGAGCTACATCGAATTCATAATATTCTGGTATTCCCATGTGTTTCTTTGCAGTAACATTATATGCAGGATGAATTATAATTTGTTTCGCTTTTACAACTGAGAAAAAGAAAATACTGTAATTAGTTTTCCTGTGTAATTTAGGGATCAGGCCCTTAGAAGCATAAATAAATGTTACCTAGGCCTTTTTTGAGAGTAATGGAGACCGTTTCAGGCGTGTCATCAGGTCTAAAGCACTGAGCAGCTGTTAGGATGAAACTTGATGTGACTAATGACCCCATGCATTTTAATATTGTCGAACGACGCTACATAAAAGAGCAGGGCAGAATAGTTCATTTAGTTCATTAAGTAATAGTAAAATGATGTACTCCTTTAGTGAAGTTTATATATATATATATATATATGTGTGTGTGTGTGTGTGTGTGTGTGTGTGTGTGTGTGTGTGTGTGTGTGTTCTTTTATCCAAATAACAGCCTCTAAATGCTATGCCACTTTTATCCCTACATATAGCTCGATTTGCATCTATGGTTTAAAAATATAAAGTATAGTTCCAGCCTAGTCCACTAGGGGGCCGTCGGAAAACAAAGACCAATTCCAGGAGGCAAACGTTTAACATGCTGTCCTAATTCTTACAAGATTGTGCTAGACAATAAGATGCAAAACATATTTTATACCACTAATTGGAACGATTCATGTAAATGAATTAGTGAGCAGCTGTGTTGATACTTTGAATGTACAAAGTATGTAACCTCATAAAAAAGTTACTTAAAAAAAAACTTACTTTTACTGTAATCTGTGCCAGCCAGGGAAATGCACTCCGCTTGTTGCCCTGGTCATTGTTTTGTTGAATCCCACACAGCTCTACACTAGTGTCTAAATCTGTTGGCATTGCAGGTACGTGAAAACAATCATTCACTCTTTAACTGAGAACAATAAGAACTGTTTAAATTTAGTTGGTTAAATGTTACCTTTAACTGTTTTGCATTAAACATAAGATGAAAATGGAACATTTAATCTTTTTTTAAAAATTATTGCTTAAAAGTATTGTTGTTATTGTGCTTTTTTTCTGAAAAGCATCTGCTGATATGCAGCACAACATATAAAAGTTGATTTCAGAAAATACATACTTCACCCTGTATCAATATAACATACATGGATAAATACATATAGAAGTAGCAATTTACCTATGGTATGTTCAAATGCCTCTGTTAGTTTTTGCAAGTTTGGAATCAAAAATAAATGCGTTTGATGGCGCTTCTTTGACGACAAATCATTAAGAAATTCTTTATTTACGTCAGTTCCAACTCCAAATACAAACAGATCTGAAAAGAGAAGACAGATAAACTGTGACAACATAATTACAGAGCATTGGTTTACCAAAGCGTTAAACCAATTCTAAACAAATACTCCACTTTTATGTGATCTTTTTGGAAATCTAGCCAAAATAGGTCAGCTAAACTTTCCTTAGCAAAACTCACATAAACATCATTACAAATTGATTTTAAAATAAATTACTGCTTACCAAGCTTAGATTCTCTTGTCTGATCATTTTGGGTGACCAAATGTTTGATTTGTTCCACTTTAGGTTTAGGATCACCCCCCACATTTGCATAACCTTTGAAGTATAAGATTATAATGCATGAGAATCCATCCACAAACACAGTGTACATTTGCCATTTCAATCATTACAGCCATTACAGTTAAATTAATAAATACATACATGTACATACAAATACATACCTACATGTAAGTGTCTTAAGTAAAAAGGTTATAGTTAGCAATAACAAATTCTAAATAAAATTGTAAATATTTTTAAGTCAGTACCATCAGTGAACATGATGACAATATGTTGAGTCTGTAGAAAGGCGTTTGAATTTGCAAGCTTCTCTCCTGCCATGCCTTCAAAAATGGTTGCGTAGGCTTTGGCAATATTAGTTCCTGGTTTCCCACCTTTATCTGTTAATGATTATTAAAATCATTAGGTCAACGAGAAACAACATTTGTAAAACTAATTTATATTGATAATATATATATTAATATATATACAAATTCTTTGATTCCAATCATAACAATCATCTCTTAACCTGATCATATTCAGCCCAACATCTTATCAGTGTCAACAGAACGGGCTACCTGAACAAATACTTGCCATTAAATTTAAAATCGTCCAGTTTTTGAAGAACTTCAGTTATTTTCCCTCCAGCACTCTTAAAGTTTCTCATAGTGGTTATGTGTGTAACGTCTGTGTCAAACATCAGGATTTCATAGTTTGGAGAGACCTGGTGATAACTTATCTATTGGGATAATACATTCAGTTGTCATTTGATGACTTCAAAGAGGTTCATATATGAGTTTATTATTAATATTATTGTTATTATTTTTACATGCTTGATCTGACAGTTTTGTACAGTTTTGAGTGGTAACATTATTTATTGCTAGTGTCACCATAACATTTATTTGAACCTATTGAAGATTCGCCATCCAGGATGGAATTAAAACTTATGATTGTGTGTCTGTTTTGTGTATGGTTGTATAGTTCCATGTATCTGCACTTAAGTGTCTTGTTTGTATGTTCATTAGTATCTACATTAAGTGTTTTGTCTGTTTTAGTTTTTAAGGATTTTGTGTATGTCGCTGTATTTTTATTATTTATTGCACCTTGTCTGATGCAAGCGGTTGATCTGTGACATCAACAGCTTATATAACATACCTTTCCTATAAGTGTTTTAATGATGCTTTTTGCCGCATTAAATTGTGCTTCATTTTTGCTGTTGGTTGCGTCCACCGCAATATAGATATCAAGGTGTCCAGCCTGATCCAATACGATTCTTTTCCCTGTATGTTCTAAAGACAGAAATGACATTTTCTTTAAATGCAGTTTTGTTTTAATTAAATATATACTGACATTATAAAATGATGCAAGTTTTCAATCATTTAAAGGTACCTGCTTCTTCATTTTGTGAATGTGAGTCTAGACTTGTCTTCAGAAAACTGCTAAAAGCTTCAGTCACTTCCTCTGGTGTGTCGAATGTGAAATCAGCTGTATAATATTAATTTGTATTGTTTATTAATTAGTACATCAGCTCAGTTTAACACGCATGCTTTTGTTACTGCCATGCAACAGATCAATTGACTGACTTATTTTAAATATGAGACTATTATAAATATGATCTTACCATAACATTGAGGTTCTGTCCCTGACCAATATCCCTGCTCCTGACAGACTCGCTCTTTGGACCCAATTAGAGTCAATGTATTTTCACAGCTGTATGTGATTTTGTCATCAATTTTGAATGTTTGGCCCGTTCTCCTGCTACCAGGGGGAACACCAGGATCAGGACAGTAATCAGCTGTGATATATCACAGTGAGAGAGTGAAATAGACACACAAAAATGAAAAAGTTGTAAAAGATTGTGTTTTAAATGCTGGGAGATCCTATTTGTCTCAGTATGTTCTTCAGTTTTCTCATAACATGTCTCATGTGACATGTTATGAGGTGGTCTGTTGTTCTATAAATAATTTCTGTCTAGAAATTTCCACTGATATTCTGTCCAAACATGTTTGTCAGACAGTCAACAGAAAGTAAATGGAAACTAAACAGGGTTGTTTACAGAGTATAAACAAGTTGTCAGTTAACTCCATAGACCCTGTGTTTATTGTGCTCTGGTATAGGATTTGCAGCAAACAGTAATGGCTGCTCTTAAACAGGACAGTTTTAGCTTTCACACTGGTTGTGTTAAAGACTGTGTAAAGATTTATGACAGTTTGATGTTTACTCACAGTCATGTCCGCAAATTGGTGTGCTTCCGCTCCACTTCCCATTAGGTTTACAAACACGTTCCGCTGAGCCACGGATTGTTAAACCGGAATGGCACGAGTAAGTGGTGATGTCACTGACGTAGTACACGTCTTTTTGCGGATACACGTTTCCATTCTCAAAAGAATGAGGACTGGGACATGATATTGCTAAGGTACACGCATGCATAAAATCATTAAACTTCATATAAATCAAGATATGACACAAAACAACCATTTCTAAAAAAAAAATCATACTTTTGCACTCTGCATTGTTTTTGGTTAACTCTGGGTACCAGAGTCCATTTCGACAATGGCGTGTGTGAACATTTGGGTAATAGCCTTCTGGGCAGCTGTATCTTAGAATACTCCCATGTGAATTTTCATTAGAAAGAACAAAGTTTCCTCCAGCAATGGACAGATCTTCTGTGGGACATGACTTAGCTTCTTGGGACACTATGAATGAAGCACATACATTAGGAACAGCAAGACTAATGGCGAAGACTTATAAAAAGACAGTTGAAACTGTCTGAACCAAGCTAACAGATGGCAGAAAAGCCTTATTAAGCAATTTAAACGAATTATTAGTAGGTATTAGTAATAATTTAAATAATTATTAATAGGTCTTTTATTTTAACTATTAAACTGAATATTGAGGCAGAAACAATAGATGAGGAAAATGTGTGATCTTTTTTTAATGACTTTTCTAGTTTAATGCTATTTGCAAAGTAATAAATTAAACAATCTCTTGATGTCCCAAAATAGTAATACAGATTAATCTTGAGTCCAGAGGACCTACCTGTGATCAGAGGAGAAATACCAGCAAGCAATAAACAGCTTAGCCACAGGTTACAGTTCATTGTGTTTTATCCAAATCTTCTGCTGTAAACAAATATAAGAAATCAACTCCACAGGGCATTTTTATAGATCATGTTATTTGCATTCATTACACAATGTTTAACTTCAAGTCAAATAGTCAAAAAATGAGGGTCAATGTTCAAATTAAGATCAATGTACTGGCATCGATACAAAAATATCTTCCAGTACTATTTGCAGAAATTATCATTGTATACATTCATCAATTGTAGAATTACAATATAAAACATTTAAAAATGTATTAGACTATTTAGTAAGAGAAGTTAAAAATCACAATAGGTTATTTGGGAACAACCTAAAACTGAGACCTCAGTGGATCTTAGTTTTAAAAAGCATGTTTATTATATTGAACCCTGTGTTCAAAATTTTTTCATGCAAAACAGTTCTCATGCATTTCCACCAGTTAACTGTATAACTGTAATGTTTTATTGATACCTTTATAGTATATTATCAAAGTGATGAAAGGACTTTACACTCCCTAAAAGAAAAAAAGTGGTTAGATTCAGCAGTTTGGCTTCCTGTGAGAACACACTCCATAATCCCAATGACAGTATCAATAAAATATAGTATGTTTATTGGTTTATTGATGTAAAAAGCACATTTTTGCTTTTTTGTGATCATTTCATTATCAAGGGCGCCTGGAGAACTGTGTAGACAGACTCATATTTGAAACAAATCAGTAAGTTTGTTTTTAATGTTGTTGATAAACCTGTGGCCTAAATTCCTGGTTTCAACACAGACAAACCAACATTGATTTGATAAGGGAAGAGATAAATGTATACGTGTATATGTATATATATATCATATAAGATACATATACTTATATAAATATAAATCTATATGATGTATAAATTATATTACCATGTCATATTTCACTTTTCTTATATATATATTTCTAATTTTATCTCTAAACATTTTTATTATGAGTTTATGTTCCTGCCCTCATTCTGTGCAACGTTCAGCCTTGCAAATGTTTTCCTGTCTTATTCAATTTATTAGTTTAGTTGTCATCTCATTTTAATTGCCATGACAGTGGATATTTTACCTGTCTCTCCATGAAAATATTAATTCAGAAAAATTCACAAAGACTCATAGACAAATTCTGTCTACAATTTTATCAACATCTCAAACAGACACAATTGAAATGATCGAAACAACATCAGATTATTCTTTAGAGTAATTTATTTGTTTCTTCGTCCAAAACAGAAGCCATTTGTATGAAGGGAGAGCAGATGTCTCTCATTAACAGCACCACAGTGTAGAACTATTTTCTGTTACGTGTTCTTTGACTCTTCAGTCCCTTTTGGCTTGTTTCAGTTTCCCACAACATACGGGACGGATCGCTGGCAAGGATCTGGCAGCGTATTCACATCGATGTACATCATTTAACACACAGACCTACACCACTGCAGCAAAGCCGCCCTTTAATTGACATTGTTCTTGGAGTTAGATGTTCAATGGTTTCATGACTGACATGAATTTTGGGGAAGGGGGGTTATTTAAAGGATGTTATGGGAGTAGATATGACAGGAAGGGCCCTACAAGTCACTCTCTCCGTACAGGGCGCTTGAGAAGGAGATGTAGTCAAGGGCGCCTGGAGGAGCATCGCTGCCCAGGTACGTGGTCATACGGCTGATACAGTATTCAGCTTGTTCTGGGGGCAGTTCCCTCCTCAGCTCATCCACTGTGATGTACATCTGCAGAACACAACAGACGTCAGAACAGAACATCTGGCACCCCAAAACTAAAGCAAAAGTATTCATGGTAAAAGTCTATACAACTGATAAAATGCTAAGGCCAAGAAATATATAATAACAAATAATTTATATGAAAATATTGCATTATTTTGAATATTATTTGACTGCTTAATACCAGTAGAAACAACAGCTAGTGTGACTTACCAGCCTCACAAATGGAACAAACACTATTTTATTTTAGCATTAAGAATATTTCTAACTCACTGCAATTGTGATATTTTAGATGTTGAAGGTTGCTCTCACCTTGTCAGCAGCCAGGATCTTGAAGGAGGCCATGACCTGTTCAGCGGTGTCTGTCTCAGCTGTCTCTCTGGTCATGAAGTCAATAAAGGCTTGGAAGGTGACCACACCTGTGTTGTTGGCATCCACCAGAGTCATAATACGTGCAAATTCAACTTCACCCTGAGAGAGCATTGAAAGTTTAAATGTACTGAGTTATTGTAAGAAGACACTTGTAAGAAGACATTGATGCAAGACTAGGATGCAGAACTTACCAGATCGTAACCCATAGAGATCAGACAAGCCCGGAAGTCATCGGGATCCATCATACCGTTCCTCTTCTGCAAATACAAGTAAATTGAAGCGCTTTGTTCCACAGAAACATCTAGAACATCCAGAAAAGTTGTTCAATCAAGCCTGGTTGTATTCCTCACCCGGTCAAAGTGATTGAAGGAGGCTCTGAACTCATTCAGCTGCTCCTGACTGATGCCCTTGGCATCACGAGTCAAGATCTGGTTCTCAACTTCATTGATAGTGCGAGCAACAGTGGTGAGGAGAAGCTCCCAGCCCACACGGACGTGCTGAAACCCAGAGGAACATACACATCAAAAATGAGGCCTTATAGACAAGGTAAGATTACATGATGGACCTCTTAAAAACTAGCCCTAATGACACTCAAAGATCCTTTAACCTAAATGATACATGCTGAGATGAAAGACAATAATGGGCAATGATGATGTTGATACCTCCATGGTGTAGTTGGTGTGCTTGTTGTCAAAGATAAGACCCTCCTGACTGAGCTGGTGGTCTCCCTCCAGTTTGTCAATATTACATTTGTAATTAATGATGTTTTGTTCGTATGTCTTCAGATTGCCCATCTGTTCCTCTAGAGAACCCGCAATGTCAATCGACACATGGGTGATTTCCTTTTGACAGAGAAGATTATTATTTAAACTTCATGCAGACTTCATGAAGACTTCATGCTTCTAGGTATTTTTAACTGAAGTAATGTAGTCAGGTTTCTGGTGAAACACCTCCATCTTGGTCTGAATCCAGGGTCCAATGATGTTGGCCTGAGCAGCGAACTGGCGTCTCAGCCTCTCATTGGACTGTTGCCTGGCCACTTCCTCCTGCAACAGCTGGTCACGCATTGGAACAAGTTGCTTCACCTGTTGTGTGGGAGAAAACATCACAGTTCCTCAGACTTCAGAGGAGTGAATACATCATACATGAATACAATACTTAACTATTTTCTAATAGCAAATATTACACTGAATTGAACATATATGTGTTCACTATGAACAGACATTTAGCTGTGATTTTGTACTCACAGCATCCCATTTGTTGCTGATATCCTGCAGGGAGAGAACAGTGTAGGGGTTCTCGCTCACTATCTTGATACTGTATGTCTGAGCAATCTTTATGATTTCGCTATGAATGCCCAGGATGGCCATACGCTCCTTATCAGCTTCTGGTAGAGTGGCTTTGAACTGATCGTGAGCTGTGATCAAACTCTGTAGGAGAAATAGGTCAATATTATTAAATATTATATTATTAAAAATAGCTTTACTGCAATAAAATAAATTATAAGTAGATCACTAATGTAGAGTAGATCACACATATTGATACAGTGACTAATATACTGTTCTGTTGTGTAACGTATACTGTTAGATATACAGCTGAGAAATATATATGTATATTAATAATAATAATAATAATAATATACTGGATCTAATAGTTCTGGCTAATAGTGTCTCTAATGCTTGAAGACTGGCTGTGGGACACCAAAGACTGTTCAGGGTTTGTTGTTCACCTGGATCTCCTCGATGCTGTGGACAATGAACATGTCCTGAAGATCTTCCATGGCTCCATCCATCCAGTTGTTGAAGGGCGCTGCCCTCTTGGCAAACTCAAGGTACAACTGGTCAATCGTCTCCCACAGCTTCTCCACACGCTGTAGCACAACAAAGTCAAGCGCTACAGCCATCCCACAACCTCAGTCTATAATTAAAACTTCAGTCTTATAGATTAGTGCAAAACCTTTTCATGATCAATGTTTCTACATGGGGAACACACATTGAATGATTATGTACATTGAATGATTCATATATAATTAGATGTACACATATAATATTTACATTTATTCATTTGGCAGACACTTTTATCCAAAGCAACTTAGAGTGAATTCAATGTGTATATTTTCTTTTAATAAGTACTTGCATTCCCTGGGATCGAACCCACAACCTTTGCACTGCTAACACAATGCTCTACCAGTTAAACTAAACTACACATATTATATATTAGCATTATATATGGGTACCTCCAATGATTCTCTTCTCTTCTGGGTCAGGGTGCCAAGATTGTCCCACTGGTCACAGATGCCCTGACAACGGGCGTTAATGGTGGCAGCATCATAATAATCCAGTTCACTGAGAAACAAAAATCATTACCTGAGAATTACTCTTCAGGAAATCCCCATTCATTTCTGTACGGCTGAGGTGTATCACTTACTTGAGCTCCTGTGCTATGGCAGCTATCTGCTCCACTCTGTCCTGGTGAGCAGCCAGGTCACTCTCAAAGGCCTCATGTTTCCTCATCAGAGCACGGATCTCCATCAGAGAGGCTGACTCATAGTCCTTCTGAGACAACAGCTCCTCCTTTCCTGTGGAGAGAGTTAGTAGAATTAGAATTAGCTACTAATGGTTTGGAATGTGAACTGAACTGGTGAGTGAAGCTCTGCTCAGTACCTGAAGTCCATGATTCATGCAGACCAGACTTCTGCTTAAACTTCTCAGCCAGATGATCCAATCTCTCCAGACGACGGATCTCTGTGAGCAGCCACTCCTCATAGCCCTTCTCCACCTGCTCCAGACCCTTCCAAGCATTAGCAATGTCCTACAAAAGAAGGTCAGGTACAATACACTGCTTTTATATAATTGCTTTTTAAAACAAAAGCCTGCAATATTAGCTATAGGTTTGAAGATCAGCTGTTGCTTATTTTCTTTTATATTCTGTCTGTCACGCTAAAACAACCAATAACTGGTTACTATTAACAATAAAATAACAACTGGTTACAATTATTTGTTGTGTTTATGGTGCCAATCTCCTACCTACCTTGGTATTCCAATTAACCAACTCAAGGCTTGCAAGGCTTGTTGGTCAACAATCTTCAACTAATAGAACATGCTGGTTGACCATTTTCTCTAGCCAAATTTTACACAATGGCTTTGCTGTTGAACCACCAAACCAGTGCTAACCATCTTAATCCAGCCTGGGGCAAAATCAGTACTCCTGCTAGAGTTTTCAGCAAGGTGTGGTGTCATAAATTTATGCCTTAGCTCATTTATGTGTGGGAAGAAAGTAGAAACACATACTGAAACCATTTTGCCTTCAGAGGGCATGAAGGCAGGCCTGTTGCTGAGCCTCAGCTTGGTCTGTAGAGTGTTGAAGTTGATCTCCAGCTGGCATTTCTCCTGAACTTTGGGTGGCTTATGCACACGACGGTAGTCCCTGAAATCTTCTAGCTTCTGCTGCATGGCTTGCATAGTCTGCTCAGGCACACGGTTCTCCAGCCAGGGAATGGTCCTTTGGATCCACTCCAGAAGCTGAGGAGAAGAGAGAGTATTAGTAGACGCATCCCTCTCAATGACAAGCATGACAAGAAGGTGGTTAAGTGGTCTTTCAAAATGCAATGTTGACCCAGAAGTGCCGGCCATCTAAATGAGAACATGATTGAGTGTTCTCACCTCACTGGCCAGTTTCTCATATTCTTCCATCAACTTCTCGTTCTCCTGGTTCACGGCCAGCACTTTGCAGATCCTGTTAGCTGCTGTCTCAGCCTGGAGGACAGTGTGACTGATTACAAAGGGAAAACAAGGTGGCCAATTACATTCTAAAAGGAGAAACTCTCCTTCCAGTGAAGATATTCAGATCTACAAGATCTTCTTACCTGCTCTGCACCAGCAAAAGCGTGGTAGAAGCAGGACACGTAGGTCATGATGGCCTTCTCATCAGGTTTTGGAGTGTTGACAATGTCTTCAATGGGATAACACATAACATTAATTAATTAATATTACAGTATTATTTTACAATTTGGAATAAGGCAAATATGTACCATCTGCATCAAGCATTTTGGGGATGTCAAGGAATTTCTCTGCCACCTCAAAGGCAGTGTTGAGGTTGCCAATGGGGTCATCCTGTGAGACCAGATGCACACATATGTTAGATACATAAACATAATTCAACAGAGAATATAAACATATAAACAGACTGAGGAACTGTTTTCAAGCACAGTGTCATTAATTGCAGCAACTTTTTGGTTCATACTTTAGTCACCTCAGGTGTGTCACATGCCATTTTGTACATTACAGAACATTAGTGACAAAGACAACCAAACATTTAATCCATGTCATGTCTGTAGTAAAGTTGTAATTCAGTTTAGTTAAATGCTTTTGAAAGCACTGACCCTGTAATGTACAGATCATCATATTTATATAATTTACAAGGTACCCCAGAGTTCTTCAAAGA
>JBAJNP010011139.1:0-15281 GCA_036877545.1 Yasuhikotakia modesta
TGTGTGTGTGTGCGTGTGTGGTTCTGGTATTCAGTCTGATATGGGAACCAAATGTCCCAACAAATACAGTAACCTTTGACCTTGTGGGAACATTTTGAGGTCCCTCAAGGAAACAAGCTTATAAATCATACACAAGAATTTTTATGAAACTCACAGAAAGTACTCTGTGATTGGTAGGTTTGGGGGTAATATACAGTCTATGTGTGTATTTACAGAGGTTTTTACAGTATAAAAACCATTACATATATAACTAGAATGTTTCCATTAAACTTGAATACCCAACATGTATGTGCGTGTGTGTGTGGTAATATGTCATGTAATGCCCTTTAGAATGCAGATGAGTGGAAAATTTAAAGCACTTCCACCCTGTGAAACAGAAAAATCTAATACGATTTTCTCATTAATATCTCAGCTGTTACTACTGGACAGAAATGCGATTAAAGAGGAGCACATGGAGACTTCTGATTAAGGGTCCTGCTTGTCAGATGTTCTTTTTGAATAACAGCCCCTTGTAATCTCACTTGAGTCTCCATTTTCAGAATAGATCTCATTAATGCTTCACAATGTCAAAATAAACTCAAGCAACTATGATGTACACATAATTACACAGCGCTGTACGTTTACAATGTTTTTGCTTCTAGGAAAAAACATCTGAGATGAAACTGATGCTTAAGTGAGATCTCCATTAAGCCTCTTGAGCTTTGGAGAGGCAACCACTGAGCAATTAAAGTTGGTTTCCATCTCCATATTTGGCAATGCCTAAACAAAAGTCCAGCATTAGATATTATTCTGAAGGGTGTGTGTGTGTGTAAAAGTGTTAGTTAATGCATGGCTGTGTGTTTGTCATGAGAAACATATTGCATACCTGTTACCAGAAGAGGTTTCTTAGAAAAGTGGCTGTTGCATTAAAGGTTTATTTAAATCTTTACTTTTCATAGAATGACTGAGGTAAAATATACTTGAGACTCCCAAACATTTCTAACACAGAACCATTTCTCGCTCAGTATTCTTTTTCCATAAACAACTAAAATAAAACTGATTATTTGATGTAAATTAAATAATACCATCTGTTTTACAACATCCTAATGAAGACTCTCATTACAGCATGCGCTGACACGCATACAGATGAAGTTTGTCTTTTCTTTGATCACATTTTACACCCCTATAAGAAATGAGCTTTTGGAAAGCCATGTTTCTTGGGCCTCACAGGGTTATCATGTCCACATCATTATTAGAAACATTCTGGCACCTTTTGTAAAGAACTGAGGACCAAACAATTATCAAGCTGAGCTTCAAAGAGTTTTGGGAACTTCAGTGTGATGATGGATACTAGCAAATCAGTTCTGTAGGGTGTCCATTGTGCTGTTAACTACCCTGGGCTCATTGTGCCCGACCGGCCTCTCTTGTTTTCACATCTCCAGCATCTCACTAACAGATAGAGGAGATGTCCTCTCTTCAGTCCGGTTGTCATGGCCACTGTCTTATTGTTTGTGGCAGCTATTTGTGTCTCATGTTGTGTTCAAAGTGATCTGCAATTATTCCACCTTTCAGGGGGTTATTAACAGCTCTGAATATTGAGAATATTGAACACACCATGCAGAGCTTTCCTCAAAATATCCGAGGCCTATTGTTCTGTCGTTTTCAATAGAATCCAGCCATAGCGCATAGGACTGAATGCATGAATGGAACATTTGTTAAATGTTACAGTTACGCAACTCACATATGTTCCGTATTGTGTCTTTGAATCTAGTACTGATTTTTTTGTCATAAATCCTGTAAAAGAAAATGTTATTTAGTACTGATTATTGATTTGACCCTGGCCAAATACTACACTGGTTTCAAGGTATTCTGCTAATAACTAACTATGCTGCAGTTTCGGTAAAAGGATCAATAAATCATCATTTAGCTGTCAAGGTTTCAAATAAAACCATTGATTAACCCCTGAAAGTCTAAACAGTAAGTCTTGGTGTATTGAGCGCTATCGAGTATTTCATTAAGGAAGTGACAGGTAGCGTTGGAGAACTGAGGCCTGTTGTATAAAGACTTTAATGCTAACAAATAGGTGCTACTGGTTGACATTGAAATAAAAATGTTTTATAGTGAAGGATACAGTTTGTGATTGAATAAGAGTCTGGGGGCGGGACTACAGCTAAGAATTCTGTGAGACCTTTACTGTTTTCAAAATATATGTTTCAGACAATATGCATTCTGCAAAAAAGTTTGTAAGTCATGAACATATAAAATGTTGTGCCTATGTGGTAGTAGCAATAGTTTTTACTGAATGGAAATCATAAACAGTGTTTCTTTGCCACTGAATTCTCGTTGTGACATTTAAACTGTAACTTTTTAAGTACAGTTAAGAGCACTTGGTAAGCTTATATTTCTTTGAACATTGCATTGTGTTTCTACAGCTTTGTCTCCTGCTTAAATGCTCTCTTTCTTTTAAATTATGGTAAACTAATATTCGTTTGAATGACACGACTATCTCAACTTGAGAACTTCTCATCTGTTAAGTGTCTAAACATACTGCAGAGTGAATGATCTTCAGTATTTTTTGGTGTAATGATTTTGGTGAAAAAGACTGAATTATGAAAACTTAAAATCACAATTTGTGGAATAATTCTTCTTCATTGTAACATCAAAAAGATTAAATGAAGTGAAAACCTGCTGAAAGCTGCAGTTGTGTAGCGTATTTCCTGAAGATGACGGAGACTTAATGCGATTTACACAATTAGGAAATGAATAAACATTCTTTGTTTTCCCTGGAACAATTTTCCCATCAACCAATCATTCCGCACTTATTTCAAAGATTTAGTGCCAGTTTAGTGACATTAAATCTTTGAAAGATGTTTTGTTTTGACGTACGTTTGGCAAATCCAATGATTAGTTTTTGTTCAAATGTTCTCCGTGTATCATCAACATTTTGAAATGCCCAATCTAATGTAATAAAACATCAAAGCTGAAAATCCCTGGAACTGATTTAACAATAACTTCATCTGTAGGTTTAACATTAAAGGTTTCAGACTTCGCTTAGCTGTCATTCATTAGCATAATCTCTCATTAATATTCATAACACAGGTAAGCATAATCAGACCCTGTCCACGGGCCACCCTTTGACTTGCCTGACAATATACACTAACTCAAATAACCTTTGACCCGACCCAAGGCCTTCAGAATTATAAGAAGCTAAATGAACGCGATTTGATTCTGCTAATTATCAAGACAATACACTCTGAACCCTTTATTTGCATATGATAATGCAATTGTCTGAAGTCCAAATAATAGCTCAATTATAGCGAGACAGATAAGACTTCAGTTTCTTGACAAGTTTAACTAATTACGGTTATCTAATTATTTCAGGTTATGGATGTGTGTGAATTGTTATTGAATTTAGGATTGCTGTGGCCATTGTTGTGGTCAGCATTAAGAGTATTTATGTTGAAGCTTAACTCATCAGTGTGTGGATTACTCAGTAATCCTGGGTGGGTAAACAGCCTGGCTGATACATACAGAATGTTATAAATATTGTACTCAGCAAAACTCTGTAACAGAAGTTTCTCCTAAAATACAGTATGCGGTAAAAATGACTGTAGATCTGATTACTGTACAAACTGACAAGTTTGATTTCTTTTACTGTAACTTTTCTATCCTATCCTAAAGAAATTCATAACTGTTTTACAAGTTGTATGAATTTGTATGACATGATATGTACAAAGACAAATTGTAGATTGTTTGTGGACCATGCCACACCCCTAAACCTCAACTGCCAGCAAATTTCATAAAAATTATCAAAAATTGAGTGTTATCAATGTGTTTTTCAATATCTAAACCCATTACAGCAGATTTTGCCCTTCTAATGGTTAATCTACATGTGACAACTTTACATAATGCCTGTGATTAAATGCATTAATTTGATGCAAGATATTTTCCATAACTAACCTTTTGTCCTTTATTCCATTATACAGAGTTTAATGACAGTTCTCTCTGTGGCATTCAGCGTTTAACAGAAGCCGTGGTGTGTGTACAGTGTATGTGACCTCTCTACAGATGGAGGAAATTCAGTTTTTCTCAAGTGCATTTTCGTAAAGATTGTAATAACAATAAAAAGTCAAGCCTGTTGAAATCGCTGAACATTTGCTCCTAATCCTGGCTTTGATATGCTTTACTGCGCTTTAAAAACTCTTATTTATCTCTTCATTTTCTATTTCCACACACACTTGATTTATACTGCATCACTTAAAACAGCTTCCCTTAGTTGATTGTATGTTATAAACCTTCTCCGCCCTGAAATATGGTTCTTCTATACACCACAGAGCCCTGTTTGCATAGTTTGTAAATCTCCTTTCATAAAACGTCTTTAAAAGCTGCTGTACAAATTGATATACATAACCTGTTGTAGCATCCTGTCAACCTGAACTAATACATGCAAGGACATGTACAAGCATGTGAGCGTGGTTACACGTGTTTTTTTCCTATCGTGAGAGTAATGCATGCTTGAAACACGCTGGTGTTTGCACAGGTTTAGTCTCTGCGGATGTTTCATACAGGCGTTTTCTTCAACAGAGCAGTTTTAACAAACACACAAGCTTAATGAGATTCCCTGCCGCTGTCTGACACTCTATAGACACACTGTTTATCATGTTAGGTGGGTTAAAACATAAAGCCAGTTATATGGGCCTGATCCTGTCTGAAACACACAGGAATTGAACTACGTCTAGTGCAGGCTTAGACATTTTGACCTTTCTCTCTGTATATTCCTGTTTCTAGTTCACCCACGATAAATCAGAGTAGAAGATTCATTGTTTCAGCAACAAGAAAATACTTTCTGTGTTTCGCAGGTAAGAAAAATGTGCCCTTCGGTTCTCGTGTAATTTAAAGGATGTGGATCTGTCGGTTTAGAAACCCCCCCAAACACTGTATTAACCTTGGGATGAGAAACTGCTCTCGTCCTGTGTGGAAAATAATGTACACTGAGCAATTCAAAGCGGAGACCGATTTATCTCACCGAGCTCGGATTGGGATGGAATAGAGATCGGACGAACTCTTCGGAGAGAAGAGAGGAAAGGATTTCTTAAATGTTACATATTTGACTTTAAAATGACGTCACAGGCTTGTCAGCCAAAGCAGGACTGGCAGGTTGTTAGTCAGACGGAGGAGGAAAGAGAGAGAGAGAGAGAGAAAGAGAGAGAGAGAGTGAGAGAGAGGGAGGATAGCGCGCGCAGCGGCGATAACGCGATCTATCTATCCAAATGACGAGCGTTCCTTTTACGCGCTCCGCTCATCGCGCAATGGAAACTGCCCGTCCGTCCTCCTAAAGTGGCTTTTTCTTTACACGTCGCCAATTTCTCCGAGTCTGCAAACACCCGCGAACTATCGAACAGGGTTCTGCGGCTGACGTGACATGCTTTTGCGCCACGGAGATCTCGAGCTCTTATCGTGCGTTATCCCCCGTTTCTCGGTCTGAAAACAATGTAGAGAAAGTGCGCGGTGACCGAGAGCGCAGCGCACGGGCGATGTTGACGCTGTCACCTCGCCGCCGTGTCCCCATAGCTTCTTGACTTTTTCATTGGAGTATAATCTGACGTTTGGCGAACTTGTGAATGTAAAGGAAGGTAGCTGTTGAGTAGCAACCGAACCGTCCAGCTGCCCACGCCGCCGCTGGGTCGCTCGGCGCATCCTTGCTTACTTTAGAGGAGAGAACGGCAAGCAACTAAAAGGGGACAAGACGCGTCCTTGTTTTCCACAATATTTGGCGATATCTCGTCGGTGCGCTTTTTGGAGAGACCTGGAGCTATTTCAAGCTTTCTGTTTCTCGGGATATATAACATTAGAATGTTAACATCCATAACATTTGGAATAAGGTGTCTAACTTAAGGTTATCATTACGCCCGAGCATCGACGTTTGTTGAAACGCATAAATGGACGAACACCAGGAGGACTGATTCGGAATTGTCGGGAAAAATGTGGATAAAACGGTGTGTCACACGCAGGTAATAAATATCCCTTTCTAACGCCACGAATGCAAGAGTTTGACATCTCTCATCCATCGGCACCCATTGCTTTATACGCCCACCGTCAAACGGCTTCTTTTAATAACCAGTGATATGTAGAGTTTTTTTGGCAAGTTAATGCGTGTCGTCCTGCTTTCACGCGAATGACTCGTTTTGCCCGTGATGTCTGACCTAAATCTTGCTTTGAGCTTCGCGTTGTTAATATTCCCGAGCAAATATTTTAAGCGATGCTGGTTTGTGAGAATAACAAGAGGTCTCGTAATGAACAAGATTGCGAATGAAGTTGCGAGTCGTTGCGCGCAGCGCTCGCTAGGGGTCGCCAAATAACCGCTCAGCAAGGCGAAGAGACATCAGCGCTCGCAATTGGGTCGACTGGAAACTAGACGTAAATCCTCCACCACACGCCATAAAAGATCTGACAAATCTGTTATCGTGTTGTATTAAAATACATCTATTATCAACTTGCTTCGATTGCCAATGTAAAGTCAGACTGAATGCGTGCACGGATTCAAACCAACGCAGACACGCATGAAACAGACCATTAATATAAGGCGTGCGTGAGAATGATATTGTTTACAAAATAATGCTAAATCATACATAACATAGTGTTACAACAGTGCAAACTGCAATAATGTAGGTCTATGAGAGACACAATATTGCATTTATCATTAAAGTTACTTTGTTAATATCTAACGCAGACAATTGGCACCTCGTACCAGTGAGCAGAAAGACCACCGGACTGTTCATTGACATAAGTGACAGAGTCTGACTTGTGTCCTCGCCATTACATCTGTTTACCAGATGTCCCACAGACACAACAGAACATAATGATCAGCGTTGAAGGGGAATAATGATGCCAAACGAGTGATGTTCTTTCTCTGATGTAGGAACACAGAACATTAGAACTTATTAACCGTTCAGATATGTTTGATGTCATGCGCTCGTTGGGAACCATTAGAACCGTAGAACCAATTCCAGAAAAACCATCCGACACAGAAAAGGCTCAGGTTTGTTCAAAACAAACTCAGAAACTCTGGTTGGCAGAACATGATAAATGATTGTTCTGTGTGGCGCTACTCGTGTGCTTTTAATTTGGGGGAAAAATTATTAATAAGAAACTGATCTGCAACAAAAAAACAAGACTGCAAACAAAAACAAATTTAGCCTCCCTCAGGCATTCTATATACAGAATTTTAGATGAGTTTTACAATACACTGTGGTAATAGAACATGCTAGGTTGCGCTCCATCAAGTCTCAGTTAGTTCAGCCGGCAGGTTATCTGAGAATCTGCCTTGAGCTGTTTGGAATATTCCTCTCTGCTGCAGGCAGGCTGAACAGCCTTGTTTCTTCATCATTATTAGCTGCATCTCTTAATTGCTCCATCAACTTCTTTTAATATCAGCACATCAAGGTTATGCGTTCTCTGGAGAACCTTCAATCTCCTGCGTATCTTTCACTGTATCCAGCACAGGGCTGAATGTTCTCATAAAGCCAGCGGGGCAAATTGGTCCTGATACAACAGACTGGGCATGTATCTCCGTGTCCAGTTTACTGACCTGGAAGCAGTTACGAGCTCATGGAATAAACAGAGATATGGGAATGTGGGGAATATTAGCCTGTTTACTGACCTGAACAGCAGCTGGTTCATTACGGAATCTGTCAGTGGGAAAAAATGAGCTCGTTTTGCTTTGACACAAGCTGTTGGGGAAATGTTACTTTTGTGAAATGTTTAAAGAACGTCATTTTATCACGTTTTTACATATTCTTCTCTCAGCGCCAAATAGCTCTCTGTGTCGCTGCCTGTCAGACCAGATTCTCTAAGTGCACACTGTACAATCTTCAGCATCTTAAATGACGGCTGGCAATGATCTCATTACCATGTACAGTGTAGCGTGTAATAGCACGACGCTTCTGTCATTTTCTAACTCTTTTTTTCAAATGTAAACCACTCATACACGGTAATACATGCCTGGTTAGTTTGAAGAGCGCTTCTGTTCTGCATCTGACGCTCTTGATGGTCTGATATAATGGCGGAACGGTTTGATTGCACCTACCGCCACTTAACATGTTACGCAACAAAGTCTTCAATAGTTCAATAAGGCAGAAATGACTCTCCGTGCCAAAGTTAATGGTGCAAATGTCAGTGAAGTTGAAGGGTCTTAATCAGGAGGAGAGTTTTGACGGCCAGGGGCGCTTGAGTTGAAAAACTCCCTCAATCCAAAGTCACGCTGATATTTTGAGCCTTTCAACAGCAAATTTATGCATGTAAGAGGCAGAACACGATCTAGTTATGTAACATTTGCGTTTGACAAGGATACTGCTGATATTAGCATCTGCATGTCTCTATATGCACACAAGAACAAGAAAAATTAGGCGTAGCTAATGCATAAAATCCTAAGACTCACACAATCAGTGTCAGTTGTTCTAGTTAAACAACCATGGCGTCAGCTCGCCATACTCCTCTGATTACGGCCGATGGTCCGATGTGGGGGGTCCGAAGAGGGGGGCACACCTGTACCACACACTCTTACACAATTCATGTAACACCTTTTGTTCAATCAATACCGCCTCTATAAAGCCTCAACTGTATCCGTCATGGCACAAGATCAACTGAGCTTGCGAGCCCTCCAGGGCCATGTTTCCTTCTCTCTCCTGTTTTATTTTCCACACACACAGCTTAAAAATGAACAGTAAACACTTTTATATGAGGTTAAAAAGACTCTGAGGGTTTCTGTTCTTAACAGCTGCACACATCTAGGCCGGAGAGCAAATCAACACTTCTAATGAACAAACTGCATGTTCAAAAACCAGCCTTGTAGTATTTATTGTCTGGGCTGTTACATATGTGTGGCAGTTATGGTGCGGCCGTGGGTCGCGTACACGGTTGTGCACTGAGCTTTATTATGCTTTTAATTGCCTGTGGCTGTTAAGAATCTTTTATCTGTAAACTTTTCGATCCCCGCAGAACAGATGCAATGTTGCTCTTTTCAACCATGATAACAGCTGATCCTCTCCTCCAAGGCATGTTCTGCAGTAGACAGAGATAGCAGAGGTCTGTTAGAGAACGCACACACATTTGTGTTGTTGTTTACTGTATTAAAGAGGGACTTGAGTGTGGTTACGTGACATACTGTAACACACGCACACACACGCACGCATGCATGCACACACACACACACACACACACACACGCGCGCGCACACACACATGCACAAGCACACACACATACTCTCTCTCTCTCTCTCTCTCTGTTAAAGTCCATTAGGAAAAGGATGGTCAACAGTTACTGTTTACTTTGAAGGCAGTTTAAAGCGTTTTACATCGACTCACTTCTACTGAGGAATATGATCTTGTACTGTTTTTTTCTCTTGTGTGCATGAGTGACTAAGTGGAGGCTTCAACATCTGCACGGCACAGCTGTTCATATAAAACGTGAAAGTGCAATTCCTGTCTAACATTTAGTTTTTAAGAAATGACTATTTTTGTAAGAAAAGTGCTGAAAGGATCCGTCAGACCACCATCAATCACAAGCTCTGCACACGCTAATGAAGTGAAATTGCACAGTTCCACTGATTTTCCGCATTCGTGTGAGAGGAGATCTCCCATTCGACCAATTAAATCCGTTCAATGTTTTCAATCTGCCAATCAGTGCAATTATTGGATTAAAATTTGGATCATACCTCAGGTCGCTATTTGCCGTTTGCCGTCGATGTTCGTTGAATCTGATTGGATGATGGTCTTGGCATTTTGAATTTAATGGAAGTAAACAGAATGTAAAAATATGACATTTCACGATTCAGCCAAACAGCTGTCCTGAGGGATATGACTGTGGCATCAGTCCATTATTCATCCACTCAGGAGAAAAGAAAACCATTAAATTTATTACTTTAAAAATATGTCATCATTTTACCACTAATCTGTTTCACCTAGTAGCACGGGTAGAAGATAATGGCTAATTTATTATTCATAACTGTCTCAGCTTACATGTGCTGATATATCGTAGCCTGTTTAATAACATCCAATTTAAACATGCAGAGTTGTAATTTCATTTGAAATTAGATGTAAATGTTTATATTAGGATTATTTATGATATACTCTGAAATATGTTAAATGTGATTAATGTTCAGGCAGCGACTGGAACCAAAAATACAGTAAAAAAATCTTTCGAACTACAAGACTGAAGATGATTCAATATTTTCATTTATGAGCCCCAATACAACAAGGCTCACACAGTAATAAATTAAAACAACATTTACATCCGTATAAAGTAATAAAAATCTCTCTGAAAAGTTAATGGCCCAATAAAAAGTGTATTTAACATTCACAATGTTGTTTAAAGCTGCAATCCGTAGTTTTGACTCCCTGTCGCCATTTTCTTTGTTTGAAACAGAAAATGCAGCTTACATGTTGAGTTTAAATTCTACACAACTGCTGTAAGAACAGGCAACAAACACTCATTTCAGCTCTCGATTTAGCCAGATTTTCTTCTTTCTGTTTACAGAAGTGATGTAACCAAGTCAACCAGACGTTTACAGGAAAATCTGACCCCACAGATTAAATTACAAATGATTATTACAAAATTACCAGTGCAATTTGGGGTATAGTAAGACCAGTTTTAACAACTGGTCCCTAATGTACTTCCTCAATAACTACTTTTGTGCATTTTAATTGAAAAACATTGCAGATCGCAGCTCAAAACAAACCATGATTATTATTTGATAAAATGTCTCTGCTCTAGTTTAAATAAGTGAATGAAAAGTTTGTCTTTAGACCTCCGTAGTTTCTTTGTGGCTCATGTTTTTGCCGGTGATAATGACTCGCGCTTGAGTTCCCATAACGCCACATCAGAGCAAGCAGACAGGGGAACTTTAGCTTACATGCTAATTACAAGTCTCAGATAGTTTAGAAATGTAATTGGACAGTGTAATTGCTAACTATGCGTGACAGCAATATGGACACCAGGGACACATAAACTGCCACAGAGAGTTCTTGAAGCTCATTGGATGTTTTACATACACTGTGACTTATTGAGGTCAAGCAGGGATCGTTTATTTAGCGTGACGAGGCAGTAATTTGTGGCGGAATGCAATATATCATGTTAGCACAAACATGAGACACTGTTGGTATAGGAACGTACGCAAGTGATATAAATTGCTGTGCTTTGTGTTGTCCTGTGAGTCCATCAGAACTGACATGCACACGGTTGTTTGCATAGGAATCAGCTGTAAGGGTCTTTGCACACAAGACGGGTTTGATATCTCAGAGCTATCATTTTAAATTCAACACAGCATACAGAGGTCAATTTTCCATTCTTTAAATGTGAAAATCTGCTAAAGGTTAATGGCTTCAGAGCTATTAGAGAGAGACTAAAAGCAATTTTGATTTCACAGTGTCCTTAAAACAGTCAAACTCTACCCAGCTAACAATTTTAGCCTGTAAGAAAGTTTCCCTAATATTTCCATTAAGTAACAGAGATAAAAATATATTTGAACATTCTCAGAACATTAGAAATGTTTTTTAGATATTGCATTAACATAACAGCTTGGTTATAAAAACAACAGCATTTTAAAAATACCATCAAAAAATATAATATTTGTAAGATATATGATGTTAAAAACGTTTTACTAACGTTAGAGCAAGAACGTTTATGATAAGATATGTTAAGCAATGTTCTGAGAACATTCTTGAGTCCCTGAGTTTGCAAGTCAGAATGCATTCAGTGAACTTGTGACGTTATCAAATCTCCATGGAGATTTGATTGACATCACATTTGATTGGACATGAACAATAATGACAAGGTGGTTGTGTTGGGTAGATAACAGACAGCAGTAGTAGAGGGGTATGATGGAGAGAAAATAGATGAATCTGCCCCAGAGGTTCAGCACTCTGTGTCCGAGCAACATGCAGAGTTGTCTGATAGACACTTTTGAGGTATAAATAGATAGCTTTGGGGTCACTGAGAGTTTGACATGCTTTGATACTACGATTACTAATAATGTTGTGCACTGATTCTTTAAAAGGTCCCCAATGTTTTGATGAATTATCTATAAAACGTGATACCCTATAAAACGTGATACCCCCGCCCCACTGTCTTGATTTTAAACCAGACAGCACTGGCCAAAAACCAGTTTGGGGGAGGTTTTAGCCCCCCACGGCCCTCTCCACAGAGTTCTGTAATTGCCTTCAAACGGAAGCTTTCATATAAAATAAGATTTCATCAAACTGGCTTTATGCTTGGTTAACTAATTAATTTTCTAGCGAAGACTTCAATAAGAGGAAGATCTTAACATCCTCACACAGGCAAAATAGACTGAAATTTTCTTTTTAAGAAAGGAAAATGGCAGATGTCTTTGACGAAGACTTTCATTTCTGGTTAGCGGTCATGAGTCTTAAGTGCTTAAATGCCACATCCAGAGACAGGAAGAGAACCTGCTGTCCTTCTTAAAAAGTCATGTGTAGCTTTGAGGCCTTCATCAGTAAGAATATCCTTGAATTTTGGGTGTTTATGCTCTCCTTGCTTGATAGATTAAAGGATCTGCAATAAGGCTTTCAAATGTTTTATAGTTCCTACAGTTTTTTAAATAAACATTCGCTTCTTTAATAATTTTTTAAAGCTATGCAATGCAGTAAACAAAACATGAATCATTAATCTAGCAAATGGTGAATGTTGTTTTACCACTTTTTAATGCACAATTCAGAACAGCTTTATGTAAGTTTACTTTCATTGTACTGTATATTGGGGAATACACTGTAATACACACTCATATTTTACTGCAAAAGATTTTTCTGTACTTTAATCTTTAAGATGAATACTGCAGTAAACCTGCTCTCTGATATAAAGAAATGAACAATTATTATTTTTTTCACCCTTTAGCTATAAACTCTAAAGCAATTTTATGTAAATTAAACATGCCTAAAATGTAACTTTTTCCCAGGCCTCAATAATTCAGGCTTTAATCGAGTGCTAACTGTAAACATGCATCTGATATCTTGAGAAGGTCAGAGGCAAAGAGAATTCTGGGAAAATTCTGTGAGATCGCAGGGTGAATATTGTTCAGGGGTATTTTCTGACTTAGTGTGCTTGCATGCTCACTCGTCTGTATGAAATTTATGCATTAATGAATTTTCTGGAATGGCGCTTTTTCGAGTCATAAATTGCTTTGACCATTGAATCACTTTGTGGAATAAGGGCATATTATACACACACACACATACACACACATTCATTATCTTAGCAAGCCTCAAACTCCTCCGCCTACACTAAACCATCAGCGTGTTCATTGGTTTTTCTGTCACTGTTTGCCAGTTTGCAGATCTGAGGTCAGTAATCTCATCTCACAGATCTGGTGGGCTGCTTTGTGCAAATTTGAGCGTGTCGTGTAGGAGAACTCTCTCTCTCTTTCTTTCTCCTTCACTCTCTCGGTCACTTAATTAGTGGCTTGTCTTTAATGCTGCATATGTGTGGCGCGTGACCTGAGAGGAATTATGGCAGAATTACTCTTGGCTCATGTCTTCAGCGCTCACAGGCAGAGCGGAGGAAAATGGACTCCGCTCTGTAAAGCTCTGCTCGTAACTTCCTCTTGTGCTCCTCACCACAAGCATTTTACTCAGACACTTCAGCCAAAACTGACCTTCAGGCTTAAATGTATGATGCAGTGGTCACCTCTGCTCTCCAGCCATTATTATTGTGGGTCACTCTGCCTTAAAGATACAGACTATAATTATAGGAATAGTTCACCCAAAATTCTCCCATCATTTACATCATGTTATTTTCCAACCAACATTTCTCTTTTGTATCTTTTGTATTCCACAGAAAAAAAGTCATACATGTTTGAAATGACACGAGGGTGAATAAATGATGAAGTATTTCTATTTTTGGGTGAACAATCTACTTTAAGGGCAATGAAAATAACTCAAAGTGCATTATCTATTGTGTTCTAATCTCCTTATATCTCTAGGGTGACATCTGCGAGTCCTAACAGCATTTGATAGCAAAACCCAAGAGAAATACATTCTTTGGTGAAGTTAAAAGTCATTTTTAACAAAGGCTTTAAATGCATTGTTGCCATGGAGATGACTCGTTGTAAAATAGTTCTGCCTTTTTTCTCTAACCATCTCATTTTTAAATTCGCTGGCTGATTAAACTTGCATGGGCGTTTTTTACCATGTTGTCCTGCTGTTTCTCACTCTCTGTGGGCCACTCTCAAAAAAGCCTGTAGGCATCTCAGGTAGGTTACTGTAGGCATCTCAGGCAGGTTACGGCTGAGGCCCTGCACAGGTTCACAGAGCGTTTCCTGTCTCGCTCTCACGCCCCCACCCCTAAACGCATGAGACGACATCAGTGCGCAGTCAAGCTGAAAGCATAGATTATTAATAGAGCAAATACAGCCCTCAGTTTCAAGAGCAGAATGAAACAGATGTTGATGGTTGTCATTCAGAATTACTTCAGCCACAGAGCTTTAAAAAGGACCATTTTACAGACAGGTACACAACGAAGTTTTTCTCAGCCATTTTGTTTGGAGATGTGATTATCAGAATTATTCTTGGCCAGTTGTAACGTACATATTTCACTAGTGGGAAAGGAGAAATGGCAAAATCAAACTTTACAACCTCAGTCTAAATCTTTCATGTTCTTCTAAAGGTGTAGAAGAAGAAGAAGAATGGAGCAAGAAAATCAGTTCAGAAGTTATCTGTTTTTATCAGATGTTTAGGAAAATGTTACTGTCAGAAAGTCACACACTGTGGACTTTTGAAACAGGGAAGTGAATCGTTTTTATGTCTAGTGTAAATTCATGCTCCACTTTATGTTTACACATTTTCCAGGGTGAAATGAAACACCTCCTCTTACACCATCAATAAGCAATTGGAATATTTTTGTATGTTTATATTAGCATCCGTCCATCCATCCATCCATCCATCCATCCATCCATCCATCATCTATCTTCTGTCTGTCTCCATCCATCCATCCATCCATTCAGATGAATGGGCACGTTTGATCACAAAGAGTTTTCCCTGGAGCAAAAGATTCACAAGAGACAGAAAGAAAGAGAGAGAATAAGAAAGAAAAAGAGAGGGAGTGAAAGGACCCTTGTCCAGCTATTCACAAGCTTATTCTACCCTTATGCAAATGAAAGATCTCTTAAATCTACTGAGTTCTATTTTAAGTGTGTGTTAAACAGAATGGAGGTTTGTTCACGAACATCTGTAGAATGCAGGACAGAATGAATGAATGGATGTATGCATGTATGTATGTGTGCTCCTATAAACATG
>JBAJNP010011140.1:0-15276 GCA_036877545.1 Yasuhikotakia modesta
CATCACATTACAGAATCACTCTCGCTGGATGTATAACACACTCACCTATAAGACACTGGAGTCAAAATCACCAGATTCAGACATTGTCATTGCCTCAGTGCTGGGGTTAATCCCCGAGTCTGTTTTTGAGGGGTTTGTATGTTGATATCAGGTACTTTTTTCTCAGGTGGCTGGACGGAAGGGTTTCCCTCATGTCATATACGCGCGTCTGTGGCGATGGCCTGACCTCCACAAGAATGAACTCAAGCATGTCAAGTTCTGTCAGTACGCGTTTGATCTGAAGTACGATAACGTGTGTGTGAACCCCTACCACTATGAGCGTGTGGTGTCCCCTGGGATCGGTGCGTATGTCTGCTGAAACCCCACCCAGCTAACCTCCCAGCTAACAGTATTTACTTTGTAAGAACGTTCCCCTAACATTTTCATTAGTAACAAAAACGTTCTAGAAACGTTCAAAGTGTCCAGTTGTTTAGGTGTTGCATTTACATTACTGTTCGGTCATAGGAACATTCTAGAACACTTTTTAAAACGCTCCACTAACAACGCAAGAATAGCTTCTTTGAGGTAAAAAACGTTCCATTAACATTACTGCAAAAATGTTTTATGATGACTTTGAGAAAACGTTAGCCAATGTTCTGAGACTGTTCCCTGTTAGCTGGTTAACATTGGCTAACTGTTCCCTGTTAACACTGGCTAAGTTTTTTAATACTTGTTACATCGATGGAAACATTGTGATGTACATTGACTTTGATTCTCTCCCTGTGTTGCAGTGGGATTCAGTTTGCCAAACACAGGTGAGTTGTGCTCTGAATAGCAGCGACATTAATGCTCATAAAACATCATTAGTTCTATTGTCATCACATCTGAAAGAATACCTCAGGTATCTGTCTGGCTAATGACTGAGGCCCTGATGGCTGTGCTGCTAGCATTCTTAACTCACTGCAAGGCATAAAATGTGTCAGATCGGGACGTGCGAATACTCGCCTGGAGACAAACAGGGACAGAAGTTTGGAGAGAAGCTCAGAAATGTTTTGACAGTCGCTGTCATCCCTCAGGCAGGCTCATAAAGGAGGAACACATACATGACTGCATCCAGATGGAGGGTTCGACGAATGTGACCCTACAGCAAGATCATCACCCTCCGGATCGCTACGGTCAGCCCCTGAGAGTGATGTCTCCAGAGCTTCCCCACCGGACCACCCCCTCTGTGACTCTCTATCCCAGCATGCCTGTCTCCCCGCCCTGTAAGTACAGCAAGGCTACATAATTACTGATACAAATGTTATGGAAAAACAACATTATATATATATATATATATGTGTGTGTGTGTGTGAGCGCAAAATATACATGTTTTACAGTAAATATATCCATAAGTTAATTCAACAAAACCCATTTACTTCAATCAAAACACCACTTAGGATATTAAATTATGTTTCCATAGGGACCTAAAAACTATTTCAGTGCTGTAAGATGAAAGAACTTGTTTTACTTTTAATTTCAGTTTTTGTACTTACCCCATAGCAAATTGTTTTTTTCTTTTCCATGTTTTAAGCATAACACTCACTAAATTAACTTAGATGCTGGTCCTAAATTGTTTTCCAGTGTATCCTTGACTGCATACTGAGTGGTTTCATTGCAGATCTGTACTGGCAGAGTAATCATATTTATAGCATTGCATTGCGTCCTGAGAACATAACATTTACAATTTCTTTGTTGCAACTTGACCACAAATGGAATCTCCAAGCTTAGAAAGTTCTGGAAATTCTTTAAAAATAAATTCTTCTACTTTTCTTATGACCAAGCACTCTAGTGAAGATTATATGGCTTACCGGTGGTGCCATAATGTTTACCACACCTGTAGATTTGTTCTGTAAGATCTCTCTCTCCATTTCTCTGTTTCTCTCCATAAAGCAGACTCCTCCAGGCTGTCCATGCAGGCAGAGCGCTCGGAGGGGCTGCTGCAGATTGCTTCCCCTGCGCCCCGGGTTCTAACCTCCAGTTCTCCTCCGTCCACCCCAACACACTGTCACGTATCCACACACAGCCAGCCAAAGTCCCAGCAGCCCTCTGTCAGCCAGAGTGATTACGGCAACTCCAAGCACACACAGACACAGGCCTCATACCACAGTGAGTTAAAATGCAATGTAAATAAAATACAATTTTCCATGTGTTTAAAGTCAGTCAGATCTGTCTAGTTTATGAATATATTTAGCAGATACTTACTTACCAGGTGGTAAATGGTGTCAGTGATAATAATTACTTGCATAGCTTGATAGGAAAACAACTGGAATAGAGCTTGTTAGAATATGATATGGATACTTTTGCAATAGTAGATGTATGAAGAGTATTAGGAGTCTTGAATATTAAATATTATTAGTTATGAATATTAGGGATAAAGCATAAACAGCAGTAATCAGTTTGACTAGCCATTTACAGTATGAAGAGTGTTATGCAATAGGACATAATGTTAAATGAAATAGTTAGAATGAGGGTTATGTTATGTAACAGTTTGTATTAATAAAGCTATATGGTTTTGGCTCGAGTGTCTGTGCTGTGTTTACATTTGCGGGCAGTTAATACTGTGTGATATTATCAGAACTGATAGGTGTAGTTATTTAAAGTGCATTTATTTTTTACATTCCTTAGCAACAACTTGGACAGGAACCAACACAGCTTCATATTCCCCTTCTGGGCCACCACAGAATGGGCGGGGTCATCAGCAAGCCCCTCCTCCTCACACCAGCCACTTCTGTATGTAAACACTGATGTGTGTGTAAAATAGATTACATCCATTAGCAGATACATAATGCAACATCAATGTGTTTTTTAAAAGGGTTTAACCCTCTTATTAATGTAGTTTTTTGTACTGCTATCAGGGTCTCAGCATCACACACCAGCCTCTTACCCTCAACCAGTCTGCAACCATCCAGGTATTACACACACACACACAATCTTCATGTACAACACTCAGTATAGGCCAATTCAATCTATGTGCCATTGTCTTCACCTGCAGGCCCAGAGTTCTGGTGCTCAATATCTTATTTTGAGATGGACGTGCAGGTTGGAGAGATGTTTAAGGTTCTGGCAAACTGCCCTGTGGTGACAGTGGATGGATATGTGGACCCATCGGGTGGAGATCGCTTCTGTTTGGGGCAGCTTAGCAATGTTCACCGTACAGACGCTAGCGAGAGGGCACGGTCAGTGTCTGTTCAGTGTGTGAGTGTTTTCAGTCTGTAAGTGTGTACGGCATGTGCGTGTACTTGCATGTTTTATCTCAAGCTGTTTTAGCAGATGGTCGGCTGACTAACAAATACAGAAAATATTTGATAAGCGCACAGATGGCGTTCTTCTCTGTGTGTGCTTTGGAAATATGATGAATACTTCAAATTTCAAAAGCTTTATTTCAAAGAATCTGGACTTCGAAGATCATTTATTGTCTGTATTTTTGTCTGTCTTTAACTTGTGATTTATCGCTTCTGTTTTCCTCACTTTGTGAGTCGCTTTGGACAAAAGCATCTGCTAAATTCTTAAATGTATTTCACAATATGTGTGGTTCCAACTGAATTTAAACTTTATTTTACCTTATTTTACCTGTATCATTTTTTGTATCATTTCTATGTATCATTAAGTTATTTAAATACCAAGACTTTTAGGTAGTTCATCAATAATCTATGAAGATTGTGACAATTGTGACAATGTAATCATGTGAAACGTCACATGATTCCTGCCCCACAGGCTCCACATTGGCAAAGGTGTTCAGCTGGAGTGCCGTGGAGAGGGGGACGTGTGGATGCGTTGCCTTAGCGACCATGCTGTCTTTGTGCAGAGTTACTACCTGGACAGAGAAGCAGGGAGAGCACCAGGTGATGCTGTTCACAAGATCTACCCTGGAGCCCTCATTAAGGTGCACAGATAGTGACTTAATGCTTCCTCACTTTCGCTGTCTACCTTCTGATCAAACATCAGAGCCAGAATGTTCCTCATGTTTCAGACAACCTTGGACTACATACTCAGATAACAATTTTAGGTAGTAAGAACATTTAACAACATAAAAAGTGTTGCTTTTAATATTCTATGAACGTTCAACAACATAAAAAAACACAAAATCAACATGTTAACATAAAGGTTCTACAAACTTAACTGCAAGACAAAGTCATGATAAATTTTTATAGCCTGTTAGCCAACGATAATTATGTAGCAGAGGCAGATTTTTTGATTCAAGTATTTGTCATTTTTTATCAGAGTTTCAGGAGAAGACAAGGACATGTGGTTTATTAAAACATTATTTTTCCAGGTGTTTGATCTTCGTCAGTGTCACAGACAGATGCAGCAGCAGGCAGCGACTGCGCAGGCAGCAGCAGCTGCGCAGGCTGCGGCGGTTGCTGGGAACATCCCTGGGCCTGGCAATGTTGGAGGAATTGCCCCAGCCATCAGTGAGTCAACAACTTCTCAGTTTAATATTTCAGTGTTATTTAATGTCCTTTGAAACTTATGATGTTTTTCTGGTAATACACAGACACACAACATATGCTAATACATATATGCTAATATGCTAATGATAACATTATGTTAATATACATTGCAGGTCTGTCAGCTGCAGCTGGAATAGGTGTTGATGACCTGCGTCGCCTGTGTATCCTGCGCATGAGTTTCGTAAAGGGCTGGGGACCAGACTATCCACGACAGACCATCAAACAGACACCCTGCTGGGTTGAGGTTCACCTACATCGTGCCCTACAGCTGCTGGATGAGGTTTTGCACACCATGCCTCTGGCTGACCCTGGACCTGCCAACTGAACCGGTCAAAACATAAACATTCTCTTACAGAAACGGAAAGAAACAGAGACAGACCAAGAGAAGAGGGAGACACTGAGCTAGGCATAACTTTGTCCCAAGATACACACCTGCACAGGCAAACAGTGACTCACGGACACACATAAGCATTTGTCCCGATGAGCAGTTTTTCCACAGTTTGGGCAAGCAATCTGTCTCTGAACTGACCAATGTTTAGTCCACTCACGGGTGCTGTTGACTTTGCTGTCATGGTAACTCAGACCAAAGGCCCCACTGATGTGTTGACACTAATAGAGGTCCATTAAGACGTGGAATAAGAGATGCTGAGTTTAAATGAGAGAGAAGACAATCTTAAAACAGCGAACAGAAATGCTATAGGTTGGTTATAATTTAGGGACAGATCTTCATTATAGGAAATGAGACCAAAGACTGAAATGACATCAAAGGATCTGTGATATGAACGCATTTAAATAACACAACAGGATGTGATGTTTTACAAATAGTGCTTTTCTAAAATACGTAGATGGACGCTTACGCACGCTCAAGCCTTTACGTAATACATGAACCGTGAGGACAACTGGTGGTTATTTTCAGTATTACAGTTATTCAGACGAATTGTAACATTCAATAAATACATTTTTATGTAAAAACGTAAAAATAATTTACATTTTTTTGCTTTACGTACATTTTTACAGTAGTCTACCACACCTGCGCAACAGCCCATAACGTGAAATACGTTTGCACCCGTATCACAGCATGTCTTAAGTTATTGTTATTATTTAATACTTTTTGTTGTGCTTTTACAGTGTATTCCGACAGGCCTTTGAAGTCCATATAACACGATCTTTCTTATGTAATGTAATCCACGCCTCTGTTTTCCTCACACATTTTGCTTTTACACCAAAGACAGTGTCCCAAAATAAATATTGCACATATTGACATATTGCATTTTGGGTTCTTGTACTTCGATATGAAATTCCTCTAAAATACAGGACGGCACGATCCTGGTTTTGGATGCGGTCCATGTGATGAGAGCTGCGGGTGGGCGGGGCTTACGATCAGACTCGGAATCTGACGCAGTGCATCCCGTCGCTCAGCATCCATCGGTGCGTCCAGCATCCCCTGAAACGCATCGGAAACAACATGTAGTGAAGAGGTTTAGTCATGAAACATCTGCACTATATCAGATAAACGAAGAAAGTCGACTTCAGTTGTTTATTTCAGCTGTTATTCGGATCGCAGCGCCCAACCCTCAAAATGGCTGAGATCACTGAAATGCAAGCCGTATACGGTGAGTACGGAGCGGGCCGAACCCATCCCGACACGATTGAATCTTAACTGGGAAAATTGTCACAGAATTGATCTTTTAAGATGATGCATATTTATTTGTACCGTGCAATGCTTGGTCAGTTTGGCTAATACGAGTGAAATAATATTTGGCTATATTTTTAATGTATGCCTGTATAATGATTCTGTTTACAGTGTTTTGATGCTTAAAGTGATGCGCAATGAGACGAAAATATAGAGTGACGTGATGTCTATCCGGACCGGACCCGAGAGCCCTTTGTTTGTTAATATCGCAAATGCGCACCGCTGAGATACAGTCTCCACCCTTGTAAAAATCAATGAGAAGATTATATATAGAGACAGTCAAAGGTGTTATTTTACTTAGTTTTTAACACATCGAGCTGTAATATTGGCTGTGATGTTGTGAACTGTACTGTATGTTTTGAGGTCGGGCCCATCGGAGATATTTTGTTCTCAGTTTATAGGGCGTATGAACAACAGATACCTTCAGATTTGTTGTTTATCGTTTAAACAGTGAGTTCATATAATAAGACCATCCTGACTCCTTTAAATAAACAGTGCTGGGGTGACCTGTAATAGTTTTTAATACTAGAAGTGACATAAGGATTTCTGTACATTATCATCGTTCAGTAATGCATATAAAATGTATCAGAATTGTGTTAGAAAGTATTTGAACACATTTTAAGGACTGAAAGTTTGTGAGGAGAAATATCAGATTGTTTCAGCTAGTTGGTTTTGTATTGTTTTAAACGTTTATTATTTTAATCTGTGACTCAGGATTTGTAAATAGATTTTAACGTATGTACTGTACATGCCTGTTTCCCCTTGAAATTCAAAGCTAATTTATAGCATTATCTTGTTTCTACAGTTAAGAGCAAAAAACTGTTATTTTATTTTTTATAATGGAAAAGAATAACTTTGTCACGAAAAAGGGTGTGTGACGAAAAAAGAGACTTGTTGAGATATGTTGCCGACGGCAGCTGGTACCACAGTGCCCACCTTCATCCGTCACAACCAGAGAAACATTTGCAGACTAAAGACACAGTGACATCGCCCACTGTCACGGTGGGCTGTATAAGTGTAGGGTCTGTGTGCTTTGAATGACGTGGTGTTATGTGGTCATATAGGACATTAGAATGTCTTTTAGAATACTGGTGGCTTGTAACACAACAATGTACTTCCATGTTGGACAATAGTGGATATCATCTGAGATGCATGCAGCTAATGAAATATAAATGCTTTAGACCTCCACTTAAATCAAAGATTAAGTTTTACTGAAGATTGTGCTACATCATCACCAGTGTCTGTGAAGTCGAGCCTTATTCATACCGAGCCAAAACAGCACTTTGTTTAAAGCAGACAAACCCTCCTGTCAGAGTTAGAGCACATAGCTTACAGTTACAATGGACAATACAATGTCTTTTGAGCACTAAAATTTCAATGGGAACAAGCTAATTAACAAAAAGTTGAACAAAGGCAATGAAAGTAAAATAATGCTATGATTCACCAGCATGATCGTTCACATTTTATTTATTTGGCAGAAGCTTTTATTCAAAGTTTCTTACAGGGAATTCAAGGTATAGATTTTTATCATTACTTGTATGGTCTGGGATTGAACCCACAACCTTTGTGCTGCTATGGAAGAGTATAGACTATGCAGTGGACTATAAAGATTCATGTCAGTGCTCAAAAGGAAATGTTATTTGTCTGTTATCATTATGTAAATGTTATCATTTATTTTCTGAGAGGTGAACAGGTCATGCATTAAATCAGAACCTGGTCTGCCTTTACTCCATTAATTAAAGACACGCCCCTGTGTTTATTGAGTGGCTGTGATTGGTCAGATCTGTCTGATGCTAATGCTGTGTGAGGTAGACACACACCATGCGTTTGCGTGTGCTTTCAGTTCATGCGTGTCTGTGCCCTGTGGGATGTTTCCAGGTAATTGGAGCAGATGTCTTTTATGGATCCCATCAAAGTCTTGCATCATTTTGGGTGTGGGCTGAGGGTCTTTGTGTGGGGTTGAGAGAAGACCGAAACCAACAGACTGACAGATTCAATCTCCCTGCCTTTTTTTTATTCATTTTGGCTGTAGCTCTAATATGATGTTCTTTCTGGACTATGTGAAGTTTACATCATATATAATTTTGTTTTATTTTTATTATTTCATAGGATTCTCATTATTATTTTTTTAATTGTTGCACGTCTGGTCATAATGACCTCATTGAAATGGTGGATTTCTTAAGAATGGAAGAAATGTCTTTTGTCATATCAGATATTTCCAATTTCCATTATTGTTCTTTGTTTTGTCACTTTGATCAGGGTTGTGAATCATGTCCATAATTATTGTGATGAACTACTTAACTGTAACCTGTGGTTACTCTTTATTTTCATTGTATTTGACATTAAAACAGATTAAAATACTTTTTGGTTTGCTTGAGCTTATCTCTCTCTCTCCCTCTCTCTCTCTCTTTCTCTCTCTCTCAGATATGTCCCCAGTGCTGGCCGGGTTTATCGGTGCTGGCGTGTTGGTTGTTGCAGTCATCACGTTAATCTTTGTGTGGACTTGGTGTCGGAAGCATTACAACAGGACAAACTACAAGCTCCATGGCATCCAATCAGAACACAGCGACCCTCTTACGGACCCTCCCTACAAGTTCATTCACATGCTGAAGGGAATGAGCATCTACCCCGACACACTGACCAGCAGCAAGAGGATCATTCGATTGGCCCGCAAGGTCAGATCCAACGACACCGATGGTGGCCAGGACGGCAACGCTTGTCCAGTGGTGCTGGTAGATATGGATTCATCTGCGGAGGGTGGCATGCTGGGAGAGAAGAGAATGCAAATGAGGCTTGGGAAAGATGCCAGTGAGATTCCAAGGCTGGAGAGAGAACTTCCTGTTCATGCCGATTACTGCTGTCTGGAGGGCAGTTCAGCTAGCAGCAGTCAGACCTCCAGTACCACGGGTTCCAGCACAGCCACACCCTTTACCCCTGCGGAAGAGCCCAGCCGAGGGGATCTCAGCATCGCCATTGACTACAACTTCCCAAAGAAGGCTTTAGTGGTCACCATACTGGAGGCTAGGGGGCTACTGGCAGTGGAAGGGCAGACGGGCAGCGCCGACCCCTACATAAAAATGACCATTCTACCTGAGAAGAAACATCGAGTGAAGACCCGCGTGCTGAGGAAGACCCTGGAACCTGTGTTTGACGAGACCTTCACGTTTTACGGTGTGCCCTACAGTTCACTGTCGGATCTAACGCTGCACTTCCTGGTTCTGAGTTTTGACCGGTTCTCGAGAGACGATGTGATCGGGGAGGCGATGGTTCCCCTGGCAGGAGTGGATCCCAGTACAGGACGAGTTCACATCACCCAACAGATCACCAAGAGAAACATGCAGGTGAAGGAGAGAATTCATATGAGCCAGTTTAAAACCATCCAGTTTATAAACCACAACAAAGAATTTTAACAAAAAACCCTAAACACACATTTAGAATCATATGAAGTGAAATAAAAGTAAAAGTTTTAAGTAAATGTTGTAAGCACAGATGTAGCATCCCAGCTAATGTTTCTACAGTCCTGAATGCTGATTGGTTCACTGCTTGCCCTGTCTAGCAACACTCATCAACTTGTCAACTCATCAACTGTGTTCACAATATAGCACAGCCTTATTATATAAAACAATGACAAAAAGTAACTAACTAATGGAACATTACTGTAATATAATTTTTGACCTATAATAAGCTTTTCGTTCCAGTTTGAAGGTTTTTGAGCTAAAGTAAAAGACGTTTAGCTTTCTTAGCTTACTTGTTTTTTTTAGCTTACTTGTTTTGTGTCTGGCACTTATGAGGTCATCACTGAATCACTGCACAGGCTTCTATGTATCCTCCCACTGTACACTGTACTCTATACAGGGAAGGCTAGTCATTGGTCAGTGTGTTTCTTATCCCGCTGGGATTAGTCAGTGCTGTTATCACACACTTGGAACACAGTTGTGCCTCTGCATGCAACTGAAGATGGAGTGAATGATTTGGTGACTTGTGATGTAATTTATATAGCATATAAGTATGCTTATATACGTTCCTTTAAATGTTACCCATACAGCTATATAGTGCCATTATACCTGCTAATATTATATGGATTTTATAAATGCATACATGAGGGAAAATATTTAAATTGTGTGTGTGTGTGTTTTGCAGTGTGTGAACCGTGGAGAGCTGCTGGTCTCTCTGTCCTATCAGCCTGTCTCTCACAGGCTCAGTGTGGTGGTGTTAAAAGCAAAAAGCCTTCCTAAACTGGACATCACTGGCCTGTCTGGCAGTAAGCATGAATTTTGCACACACACACAGATGTACAAACACACAGACATGCAGGCAACAGTACAAATATAACATTTACTTAAATTTTTCCAAATATATAAGAATCACCTCCACCTGTTTCCTAAATGTTCTCTCAAAGTTATTAAAATCATTCTTGCAGTAACATCAATAGAACTTTAAGTTACATATCATATAACTAACAAAAAGCTTTTTCTTATTCTTAAGAAGTTAAAATTATAAATATTTTTAGTAAAAGAAATTTGGGAAATGTTCAGGCAACCTAAACATGTTAGCTATATAGTCAGAGTCTTAATTGTAAATATCTTTCCTTTAGGAGTTTCCTATATATAGGTTCCAATAAGAATTTCCTATAGGTTCCTATAGGAACCACACTGTTCATCTTAAAAAATGCATTATCTAATCACTTGTCCTGTCCCATTTTTCAGATCCATATGTGAAGCTCAACGTCTACTATGACCACAAGCGCATCGCCAAGAAGAAAACGCATGTGAAGAAATGCACGCTCAACCCTGTGTTCAACGAATCCTTCATCTATGATGTACCGGCCGATTTACTGCCAGACATCTCAATTGAGTTCCTGGTCATGGACTTTGACCGTACCACTAAAAACCAGGTCTTGGGACGCCTGGTGCTCGGCACAAACAGCCCCTGCCCCTCGGGCGCCACCCACTGGCAGGAAGTCTGTCAGAACCCACGTCGTCAGATCTCGAAGTGGCACACCCTCATCGAATACTAGAGCTCCACTGTGCTCTCTCTCTCAACACACATTTAAACACAGGCACACAGAAAACATTGAGAATAGAGAGAGTTGTGAGAAAGATGCCTTTGTTACCGTCTTTAAATAGAAGGTAACTGATCTTTAAGAGGACTTTTAAAAAAAGGACTTAAGCCAAGTTGTGCATCGTTGCAGTGATGATGGGCCTCGGAAATACATCTTTTTAACAACCAATACCCCACAAATACACTTACACACTATATCACCTTCTCACACAAACACGGACTCACAACACAGTATAAATTCGAAGACGTACATGACATGACATGCAAATAACAGACCAAAACATAATAAAACATGACAAAATGTCAGATTTAAGATTTAAAACAGACTGTTAGAAGATTATTCTGAGGTTTCTGGGCCTAATGAAACTGTAATGATGTCTACGTGAACAAATCTGTCCATGCACTGGCTTTCGCTGCACTTATTGCATGTCTTAATGCTCCATATATCATCCCTCAGAACACGACGCTCTGTGGTACAGCTGCAGATGAGATGCATCTCTGTGTGCCATGTTTGCTAACAGCAAAACACAGCTCTCTTATCGCTAGGGGGGATCTGATTTGTCAGTTTGTCCTTTTACCCACATTTTGGCTGAGCTTGAGGTTGGGAACTGCACTACAGGATGTTCTGTTCCACAATGACCAGAATGTTAAAACTAGATGTTTTTGGAGATATTTGTCAGGCCTCATTCTTCACAGCTACAAAATTTGTTCGGGCAGCACTTATATTCAGATTTATTACTTGTGCACAGATTTCAACTTGCATTTCTGATAAATCTGATCTGGAAAAATATGAATCTGGACTGCTATGCACTCTGAATGACACTGTCTTTATGAATTTCACACATCAGAGTTGACCCTCACCATAACACAAAGCTTCATTGTTTGTCTGTTACTTTATGCCTTTACATTAGATTCACTTTTGTGGCGGATCTGACATTTTAAATTGTGTGTTAAGTAGAGATTTTTAAAGCAAAGTTTAAAGCTGGAAAAATCTGGTGATTTAAAGGCAATGTAGTGTTTATTATTTGTACTTCACACTGAGTAACACTGAGGCTGTATAAACACAGAGGCTGTATAAACACCTTTATCTATTTGTCTCCACTCCAGCACCCCCTTTTGTCATAGTTAGGGTCAAAGTTCACACACGTCGCTTATATGACCATGAGAACCTATACAGTGATGGTAACACATTTACAGTCTGCTTGTCTCAGCACCCAGATGTGTCTGCTGACGGCCTGGAAATGTATCTGACTGGTGTTCCACACTGTTAATTTCGTAAGTCTGAGCTTACGAAGTCTGAGTTTGGTGCAGAGCACATTGTGTTAGTAGTCCAAATAAGTGACAACATGCCTTGTTTAATGGATAACTAGCAGAGAAGATAAATCTCACACACACACACTGCTTTGATACATGCTCTCACTTCTTTCCCTCAGAATTCCCTAAATATTCTCCATTAGCAGTCAGCTGGTCTTACGGATCATGCGGATAATAGTAGAGAATTGGATCAACATCCCAGCTAACAATTTCAAGTTGTAAGAATGTTTCCCTAATGTTTCCTGTAAGTAACAAAAATGTTAATAGTTCTACAAGCATTCAAAACCTTCAGGTTTTTAGACATAATACTGTATTGGTTATCTTTAAAATGTTGAATTCTGTAACATTTTTAAAATGTTCCACTAACTACTTCTGAATTATGTTTTTTGATAACTGAGATAACTTTAGGAGAATATTAGCCTAGAACGTTCACTGTTAGCTGGGATGGTGCTAGTTAAATAAAGCTTCCTAGGTGCTTAAGATATGTGCTGTATAGAATCACAACTGCATTCACTCAGTGACGTCTCGTGTACAAAACAAAAAACTCATGCCATGTAAGAAACTCACAGGAGAGGAAAAAAACGACACAAATAAAAACAAGTCTTCTGTGCCCTTTACACAATCACTTTGGTGGTCCAACGTAAATTGGCAGGAAGTTCTCTGTGCAAAATGTTGTATTAGTGCAAACTAAAAAAATAAACAATCTCTGTGAATATTTGACGTATTTCAAAATGATGTGAGATCTCTGCTAATGTGATACACTCACCTGTATGTTCTTAACACCCACTGAATGTGCAAAATAAACACGATACACAAGTTAACTCGCCTTCTTTCTTTTGTCTCAGTCTTTATATTAAATAATGTGGATAGCCAGCAGAATTTGAAAGAGTAGGAAATGGGGTCATACATATACAGTCAAGCACAAAATAATTCACACTTTCATACCCCAGGCAAATTCTGACTAAAAGTTACTATTATTCAACCAGCAAGTTTTATATATATAAATATGTATATTTATTGCTTTTAAATATAAAAGCAATGAGCAATTGCTGTTTTTTTGATGAAATGGGTTGAGATTTTCCCAGGGTTTTTTTTTAATAAAAATTCCCAAAAAACAGTCCCATTTTCAGTCACTTTTCAGTCCCATTTCACAACAAATACCAAATACATCGGAGTTTCCACAGAAAGTCGCTGTGAAGCTTTTCTCATTGACAGACATTAGGTGACCTCAGTAAAGTTAATTTCCAGAGAACGATTGATTTTCTGTGAAGAAACCCTTAGGCTTTGCTGGTTCATGTATACTCATACAAATAATGAATTAAAACATGCAGGCTGATGTAAAAGTGGCTAAATAACCCCTTTTACCTAAATAACCCAGGGGGCAGTTGTGGTCTACTGGTTAAGGAGTCGGGCTTGTAATCAGTAGGTTGCTAACCCCCGATTGCTCCCCGGGCGCTGCAGGGATAGCTGCCCACTGCTCCGGGTGTGTGTGTGTTCACAACTTACAGTGTGTGTTCACTCCTCACATGGATGGGTTAAATGCAGTTAAATGCATTTCTCCTAAGCAACCCTAGGAGAAATTTCAATTTCTCCTAGGGTTGCCTAATCTAGACCATGGATTTTCAATCTTTACCAGACTAAAGACAGTTGTATAGTGTAGGTATTAGTTGTGAAGTTATGATAGTGTGTGTATATATACAGATAAGATCACGTCCTGGTTTCATAGATAATGAAGCATTTAATCTCACTAAGATGCTCTTTGTGACCGTTGGATAAACCAATAATTTGGGAAAAAACATACAGTACGTGGACCAGCCTCACCCCAGCAGAGGAGATCACATGCACCTACCATACAAAATGCCTAAATCAACCTTCAACAAAACCTTTGGCTCAGACACGACTGACAGAGGGAGCAGAAAGTCTGGGTTTTATGACACAAATTTATACAATCTAACTTTATATTTTATTTATACACCTTACCATCTCAACAGACACTTCATCCAACTTACAGGTAAGAATATAATTCAGCTGTTGATATTTGGACGTTTACTTTACTGGCAAACACTTTTCAGTTTCAGTTCACACATACTTTATAACACTTTTTAAGTGTATACTATTTTATTTCACTTACTGACTAAACTATTAGATCATGCACAAAATAAATCTGTTTACAGAAACCAGCTATGCCGTCTAGACAATCTGAATGGTTTTCAAAAAACTATATGACAACTGAAATTCCTTACAAAGAACTATTTAGGTGTTTTTGACAGAGAATTGTTGGTATTCATGTTTTAAATGTACTTTGAGAGTGTCTGTTTTAACACATTGTCAGTCACACTTTAATTCATGGCCTGAATGCTTTGATTGGATTTGACATGGATGGATTTTGTTCTCTAAGATAATATTCAATGGGATCTTTGGATTGAACTTAAATACATTAAAAAATGTATTTGAAAGACTGAAGCCTGTTTTGTTTGATTTCATTGGCTTTGGTTTGACGGTTTAGACCGTTCAGTGAAATGACGTTTTTCTACATCACAAAAACATTCCTGTGGTAAGAAGAAAGCAAATAAAATGACATATATAGGAATTTAATGTTAATGTTAAATGTGTTAAATGCTTAATTCAATTTCCACAGTGAATGGGTTTAGCATATACTGGCATTGTCATGTGACATCAGCTGAGTTCACAAACTTATGGAAGACAGAATGAACATTTTTGATGTCACATAAGTCG
>JBAJNP010011141.1:0-12988 GCA_036877545.1 Yasuhikotakia modesta
TGCATTCATAAAATTATTTTTTTCAACAGGGTTGAAGTTTGTTGTGTGATTTGACTTCCTCTGTATAGACTGAATAAACATCTGCAATAGATGCCATGCAGTGCCTTTATATAAACATACTAATATTATTAAGAAACACAGACTGTTTTGTTCTTTATTTTCTTCACATTTTCATGCAAACAGCGAAAAACAGAATATTGAACGAGAAATCAATGGCTGCTCGGTTCATTCTGCTTAGTGAGTGATTTAAATCCTGTGTTTAGGGTTTTTACAGGCAAGAAAAATAAAGTTTTATCTGCAACTTAAATGTGACGTTATCTGTTTTCTTTATAGTGCCACTGACACTCAGTACACACTGTACTGTACTTTCTACCTCTTACACACTCATCTAAAAATACACACCATGATCAGATCAGAAATAACCTTCCTAATCAATCTCAGATCTTCCTGAGGTCAAAACTGCTGTTCTGCCCCAAATGCTTCCTGTCTTCATTTTAACAATTCCCAGTGTTCATGTTTCACTCCTGTGGGAGTTTCACAAAAGCAACAGGAATAGATAAAAGCGTCTTCTGTTCCCTTCACAGTCACTATACACCCTGTCTTTATGAATCTAACATACATGTCCCACTTCTCTGCTTTCTTTGTAATTATGTAATTATGTAAAATCTCTTTAAGTGACTGTTCAATGTCACAATGACACGACATCCATGTTTACAGTATTGGTGAGATTTTCATTGTCTAATAATGAAACACTGACATCTAGTGATGGTCACAGGCCTAAAGTCTCTGTTATATCCCTCCATCTGTTATTTTATACTGGAATACGATAAATGATGTAAAGCATCGGTTCTCCTTTGTTTATGTGTGTATATTGATGAATTACAGTTGGACTAATACTAATGTTATTAAATTGGTAATAACCCGGAACTGACGTTCAATAACACGTGTTTCCGGCGAGCAGTTGTGATGGTGGCGCACTGACGTCAGTCAAACGCGACGTCACGCGTGAGTGTTTCATACTGTATTTATTTACGATTTTCGTTTATAATAATTACAAAATAATTACAATAATCCTCTGGGTGTTCAGATGCATGTGTTGCTGTTAAAGTCTCAGTTACGTCTTTAAGTTACTCCGTAATAAAACAGATTCAGGCTGCAGCGTTACTTGTGTTTGGTTTTGTAATGAGTTCTTCATCACTATGTAAATTAATAAATAAATAAAAATCAGTAATAATGTCATATCATTATTACATATACATATGTTATATTTGTATATGTAATATGTATATGTTATTTAATAATGTGCTTTCTTTTCTCTTCATAACACAATGAAAGTAGACGGGTAGAGTAAATGCTGGTTATTTGGTTAAGATGGATGTAAGTGACCCTGATGTGATGTGATCACCCTAGTTAAAAGCTAGTTCTGTAACTATATTGGTTAACAAATAACAGAAAATGTATTATAGTTATTATATAATAAATTATATTATTTTTAGTACAAGTCCTTATTTTACCCCCATATGCAATGGTAAGTTTATAATAATGATTCATAATTTTAGCTGTCAGGTCCGAGTTTGCAGGAAATGTCTGTTTGTTTAACTTTAATATAAGTGTGTAAAGTAACCGGCAGTTTTATGTTTCAAACAGAGATGGCGATAGAGATTCCAGCTTTAATGTAAATGGATGACAACATTGTGAAGTGAATAATACGTCTTTTCTTTACAGGTGCGGGTGGAACTGCAGACCATCATGGACACACTTGAGAAAACATTTAAGACTCTTTCCATTGCCAGGAGGCTGCAGCCCAGGGAGCCCATGTACGTGTTGGACGTCTGTCTTCCGTCCTGCGCTGGTTCTGCTGCAGGGTCAGACGTTCTGGCTGTGGGCTGCTCCAGTCACTCTGTTCACCTGCACAGCAGAGAGACGCTCCGCCCGCTGGGTGAGATCCAGGGTCACACGGCTCCTCTGTGTGGGGTCCGTTTCTCTCACCTCTCCCCTCACCTCCTGTTCACCGGCTCCGCTGACGGGACGCTGCGATGCTGGGACGCCAGACGCCCCGGTTCTGACTCCACTCAGGTGTTCCGTAGCGATTCCACACATTCGTTCTGCACGTTTGACGTGAGCTGCAGTGATCGGGTTCTGTGCGCCGGCACCGAGCAGGTGGGAGAAGACAGTTTTTTGGTGTTCTGGGACGCCCGCATGGTGCAGAAGGGTGCCGAGACGGGCTCAAAGCAGGGCGGGCTGCTGGGCGTGTACTCAGAGTCACATAGTGATGACATCACTGCAGTGAGGTTCCACCCACAGAAGGCGGACCGCTTGGTGTCTGGAGCTACAGATGGACTTGTGAACGTGTTCGATCTGAGTCTGGGTGGAGAGGATGATGCGCTCGTCACCACCTGTAACTGCGGTTCATCTGTCAGCTCCCTCTGTTGGACGGGTGAGTAATGACCACTAACCTGCCTCAGCAATACAAGTTATGTAAAGTTTTAGGATTTATTAATATACTTTGTTTTCAGGATATTTGATCTTGTTTTGTCATTCGGTTAACCTGAGCTTCAAACTCATCTGAAATATTGCATTAAACAGCTCATAACTAGTTTCTTATTTACTGGCAGGTAAAGATCTTGACCAGCTGCTTTGTCTGTCGCATGATGAGGGGCTTCACCTGTGGGACGTAGCCCACCCTGACAGCGACGACCCTTTGACGCTTCTGAGTTCTGCTGACGCTCGAACGCTTGTCCAGCTCCCTGATGGAGCCTCACTTGAGTACTTTGTGGGTGGAACGTGGTTATCAGATGAGGGGCGTGTTCTTTTAATGGGAGGGACTAACTGTGGCGAGCTCCACCTCCTGGACTGCAGTGGGAGTGGTCTGAGGTTCATTAAATCCCTGAGAGGGGGTCACTCAGCTACGGTGAGATGCTTCCAGTGGGACGCGATTGGTCAGTCTCTGTTGACGGGCGGCGAGGATGGCCAGTTGTTGCAGTGGAAGGCGGGAGCAGAAGAGATCAGTGTGGGGAAAAAAGACACTTTGAAAAGCAATTCATCCATGCAGCTTAAAACTAAAGCCCACAGAAAACATTCTGCGAGGAAAGACAGATCAAAACCCTTGTGATCAAACAAGAAAGAATTAACAGCTGAAACTGGAAAACTTTTAAGAGATTTTAATGTAAAGGTATTTAAGTCTGCTAAGAACCCACACGTATGTAAACAGACTCTTTAACAGTGTGATAAACCCTGTGTTTTAATGATGTGATTTTACAGTGAAGAAGGTTATAAATCTGAAATTGTATTGTTACAAATAGAAATTGTATTTGTTGCCATTGAGTGACACAAAATTCCTGTGTATCTCAGAGTATTCAGATTGTGGCAGTAGATTATGAAATAACTATTGTCTATATAACAAACTGATAAGTAAATAACTGAAATAATGTTGTTGTGTGAACAGTTGTTTCCTTTTACTTAAATCATGTCTTGTGTGTTTTAGCAGCTGTTAGCATCTAACCCCAAGACATCAAAAACCTGAATGATGTTAAGATTTACTTTTTTTATTAATAGTAAATACTTGAAGTAGTGCTGCTTTCCTTTTCTACCCAAACCTCCTAACATACGAAAAACACTCAGTGTGAATTAATAAAAAAGCAATTCAAGATAAACAAGAAGATAAACGAATTAGGAATTGATTTGTTTTTCAAATGTTTTGCATAACCAGGTGTGTGTCCATGTTCCTGTGTCCCGCAGCAGAACACAGGACGGCGTCTGATATAAAATATAATGTAATATTTTAACACATTGGTTCATCAACTCAAATACTACAAGAAACATCCATTTCACAAAACATGCTTCTGTAATAAATGACACATTTTATGCATTATAAACAATTATAAACTAATGTAATTGACATATAATGTGGATGCAGTTTGAGTCCTCATACAAGTTTAACTTCATTCCAGAAGGGTGGAAGTATTTCCTTCAGCCCCAACCCCTTAAATTATGCCCTCAAAATAAAAAATCATCTTTCATAAACAAGTTTTAGTGGCTTGATAAGAAATAAAAACTGGCCTCAGTTTTACAATAGTTTTGTAAAACTGCTCCGTAAGAAGTAAAAAAGCATCTTATTTAAATTATTACTTTTAGTTTTACTAATGTGCGAATACATTTATATGATGATACTGAAGAATAAATGTATATATGATGATATATAAAATACAGCATCATTTACACAGACTCGTAAGGTGACGCTTTCCTGTTCGCACACACCTCAACCCAACGTCCCAGTTCAGCTACGCCTCGCGTAGTGATTGACATCAGCATGATCCAATCGTCTCTCGAGAAATCTTCAAACCGACCAATGGCATGGCGCTGTAGGCCCGAACTCGACCCAGCAGGTTAGAGCGCGTCCGGGTTATGTGTGCCATGGACTCAGCGCAGTAATATTGACAATAGTGAGAAAAAAAGACACATTTCCCCTCATAAATAACATTTCCCGGATTAAAATAACATCGCTCGTTGTGAGGACATTAAGAGACACCCGGGGATGTTTGTATTTCGGCTGGATCTTTTTCTATCGTCGGGAATTTGAGAGTTTAAGGGATTATTGCTGTGGGTTCGGTTGTTTTAGGGCCAAAACCAGATAGTGAGTCTTTACTTTAGTTTCTCTGCAGCTGCACATCGCTTCACTCAGATCAGGTCCTCACACCGAAAACATCAAGGTAAGTTGCGTTTTAATGTGTTTATGGTGCCTGCAGCTGAAGTTCGGATCCGGCTCGCTGTGATGGTCCAAATCCTGCAGCGACTGTCTCAGATAAATGACATTCAGGTCCAGAACACAGATATATAACATCACATGTCATATCACATCATATCATACATCATATCATACAATATCACATCATATCATACAATATCACATGTTATATCACATCATATCATACATCATATCATACAATATCACATGTTATATCACATCATATCATACATCATATCTTACAGTATCACATCACATCATACATCATATCATACAATATCACATGTTATATCACATCATATCATACATCATATCATACAATATCATATCATACAATATCACATGTTATATCACATCATATCTTACAGTATCACATCATATCACATCATATCATACAATATCACATCATATCATACAATATCACATGTTATATCACATCATATCATACAATATCACATGTCATATCATATCTTACAATATCACATCACATTAAATCATACAATATCACGTTAAATCACATCACATCATGCAATATCATACATATCATATCATACAATATCACATCATGTCATAAAGAAAGACCGACCAGAACTGAATAAACATAATTCAGCCGGTGTGTGTGTGTGTGTGTGTGTGTGTGTAACCCTACATCATTTTGTGTGCAGCAGCATTGGCTGTGAGTTTGTGTGTTTGGGTTGCCCTTCAGTCATAACTAGTGGAAAAGGTTATCTTTAACTACCCAGTCATGATAACCTGGTAGAGATTAGGGCCAGAGCATCAGTCTCAGTGTGTTGTGGATTAATGGTTAGTCGTAAGTGGTTTTAGATTGTAGTTATTGTGTGTGCAGACCTTGGTTAGTGGATCTACTGGTTAAACTTCAGGGTATCGGTAAACCTGCAGGTCATTAAACAGATACACTGGGCTGCTGGACAGCACATATATCAGGGATATCAGCACATATATCAGGGATCATCTTCTGTCGATTATGAAGTTTGTAGATTAGAAATTTAAAGGTCACAGTCACAGAAATTAACACAGTGTGATCAGTATTAATCATACATGCATATCAAATTTTATTTATATAATAGTTTCTTTCTGTTGTGATCTCCTGTGTGTGTACAGTAGGTTTATGTTTTGTACATGTAGTGCTGCTGGTGTAGTGATGATATTGTGTGTGATACACACAGAGCAGTATTATGGGATGTTATCAGTTGGATGAATGTTTGGGAAGTTAATGAAAGCATCACAAATCCTGCAGTTCGATGAGTTGAAGTTTTCATGCGTTCACTGATCTGATCATAGTCTTTTCATGCGTTCAATAAAATCAATTAGTTTGATAGAAACTGTGATTTAAGCTTTTGTCTGTAATATTTTGCTGGAGGGTTTTAGTTGATAGCAAACAAGTTTTGTTGCTTTTTCTCATTCACATTTTTGCCTCATCTTGTTTTATTCTGTTGTTTATTAAGTCTTTATTTAGTGTCTTTAATGTAACTGGTTTGCTGTACAGATTTGATTCAGTTTTCAGCGATGATGGTGTGGCTGACAGGTTTGTGCAGAACTCACTCCAGACTCTGTGCTGTTGTGTTCTGCACAACAACTTACATTAGAACAGAGTTGATGCGTTTCAAGCTTTTTCATTGGATGCCACTGTTATATTTGTGTGTTTTCTGTCCTTATTGTTTCTCCAGTTGATTTGTTGTTTTGTTGATTTGTGTTTCTGTAGTAAGTATTTTGTAGAGCAGAAGTGTCATGTTTGTCGTTTGTGTCACTGGTGTGTGTTTCTCTGTTTTCAGGGCTATGTCCTCCGCAGCCACCACACCTCCATCAGTGGATAAAGTAGACGGAATCACCCGGAAGTCTGTCCGGAAGGCCAAGCAGAAACGTTCCCAGAGTTCCTCGCAGTTCCGCACTCAGGGCAAACCAATCGAACTCACACCTCTTCCTCTGCTCAAAGGTCACACGCACACTCACACACACTCACACACACACACACTCACACACACACACTAGCCTATGTGGTTTATAGGTTTGTAGGTCCAGTTTGTATGTAAACTCAGTACACACACAGTTACTGGAGGCTGCAGTTCTGTGAGACTGCTGTAATATTATACGTTTATAAACTGTCTCTCTGCAGCGAGTTGAGTTTTGAGAATCACAGTTTTGAGAATGATCACAATTTTTTTTTGACAAATCACAGTTTTATACAATCACCCTTTAAGTTATTGTGTAATGTTAGATAACGGAGATCTCAGCTTGTCTGTGCTTGTGTAGAATCACAGCCAACTGTTTTCTGTTTCAGAATGCATGAGTTTTTTCCCTTTATATCCTAATGAATATGATTCAAACACTGTAGATCTTATTATAAATGTATCCAGTTTAACAGATCACAGTTTATTGTTGTACGAGACACAGAGAGACAAGAAGCAGATGTTATGTTCTTTCAAATACTTTGTCACCACAAAGTTTGGCAGGGAGTTGCAGTGCTTGTGTTTGCAAACACTGAAGTGAATGAAGGTTGTTTATCTGCGTCTTACACAGATCCCAGATCAGTGCAGAAATCTGAGTTTATTTTTGTGGATTGTGTGTGTGTGTGTAAGAGAGAAATGTGGGTATGTATTTGTTCTTACATAGGTCTGATTCTGTTATCTTCTTACTTTTTTGGACTTCCGATCCATTTACAAACAGTCACACACAGGAGTGTGTTAGCAGTGGAGCAGAACAGCACACACACAGACAGACAGACCGGCCGACAGACAGACATTTATGTTTAACCAAACAACCTGTGAGTCCATGTGCACAGGGCAGTCAGACAGGTTTATTTAGTATTTGTAAAGTGCATCTGGTTGGCTGTTGCTTGGGTAATGCTCTCACACAGAGGCTTTGTTAGTTATTCTCACATCATAAATGAATGTAAAATACATCTATCCACTTACAGAACAGTTTTACTCGGTTTTACAAGACTTACTCATAAGCTACAATGTTTGAATCTGTGAACACAACCACAGTTTTCACATCCCGGATGTTTTCAAGTCATTTCTTGAGACGTTTATAGTCATTAATGACAGATTGTGTTGGGAATATTTCATCAGTCAGAGGTGGAGCAGATGTTACTGAAAGTGTTTCCTCTCCGGTGACCTTTGCCCCCTGCAGATGCAGGAAATGCATGATGGGAAGGGTGTCCGGCGGGGATGAAAGCGTCTCACCCCTGCAGGGCCGCTGAAAGGTCAGAGACGGCTGTGAGGGGACAGAAATGATAGACTGATGATTAAAGACATGGTAACCTGTGTGTCATATGTGCTAAACAGAGTTTTAACAGTAATTTAATCTCTACAAAGATCCAAGTTAGTTTCTGTTCAGAGGGAGCAGAGATCAGTTGACTGTTTTTTTATTAACAGCAGTATCAAACTGGCCTGGACTGACATATTTAATGTCTTTCCGGTAGTCCACACACTTCCAGGTTTCTAGGAAATAATGGCTAGTAGTTTAGCACTAGTTACTGCCGCTAGTTACTGCTGATTCATAGGCGTTCATGAACTGTTGGTCACATGGCAACAGTTGTGCTTGTTTAATAGGGCAACAGCTTCTGAGAACTTTATCCATTTCCAGATGTGGCCAGCAGAGGGGCACGTTGTGTTAGGTTTTACCCCAACACACACAGACTCCTTCCGCCCTCATCCTAAAGCCTCGCCCCCCGCTTTGGGCCTGTGCTGTGCCTCTGACCTCACGAGGTTGAGAGTTTAAAACCAGGACGGCAGAAAATAGAAAGTCAGACAGAGCCTGTGTGAGTTTCCATGGGCTCAGCACAGCCCCTCTAACATCTGATCTCACTGGATTCTCTGCACTGAACACACACACACTCTCTCTTACACACACACACTCTCACACACAGAATGATATACACTTTGAAACACTTTAGCCACCACCTTACTACAACTTGTGAGTGATCGAGATTGAGAAAGAAGACACCGAATAGACAGAGAGAGAGAGAGACACTTTATGTGAGTGTCATAAAGGAGATGTGTAAGACTTCAGACTGTCTGTGTTTGTTTGTTGCTCATTTGAAAGTTCTCAGACTTGTTTGTTTTAATGGCTCTGTTGTCTGTCAGTGTGTATCTGGCTGTGGTTTGTGTCGTCTCTGTTTGTATGTTCAGGTTTCTGCAGAACAGCTGCCAGTCAATCCAAGTTTACATCTGACTATAAAATAAAATAACATTTAAAATAACATTTCCTCTGTTCTGTCTTCAGTCTTTTCCAAACCACTGAACTGGTGCAGTGTGTCAGAGATTCAGAACATGTCCTCTGTGTATAAAATTGGTTGTGGGTTTCAATCCCAGGATAAACAAACCCTGATAAACTGTGTTGTCAGATGATGGATAAGTCAGTGTGACACCAGGACACCCGTCACTGATTCTCATGCCCTCAGATTTTTACTCTCTTCATTAGACTGAGATACGAGATGTTTTGTCTTGGTGCCAGTTGTTTACAAGCTCACAAACGCTCAAAACAAACGTCTGTATTAGCTGTTCTGAGGCAGTATTTGAGACAGATAAGCTACTTTAATTGAAGTGAACACCCAGTTCAGAGTTACTCAGTGTGCGCAGGCCGTAACTGTTGCGCCTGTCCTCTGTCTGCGCAGACGTGTCTGCTCAGGAGCAGCCGGAGCTGTTTCTGAAGAAGCTGCAGCAGTGCTGTGCTGTCTTTGACTTCATGGACACGCTGTCAGATCTGAAGATGAAGGAGTACAAGCGCTCCACTCTGAATGAGCTGGTGGACTACGTCACGGTCAGCAGAGGATACCTCACAGAACAGGCCTATCCTGAGGTCGTCAAGATGGTGAGTGACCTCACACACACACACACACACACACACACACATCCGTTCTTTATACAGTTATTGAGTAATTACCATGACTCGCATTCAAATGAGCATTTAAGACAGTATTCAGTATTAGCACAGTATTGCAGTTTGATGTTGAACAGAAGTAAAGTGGACTTTTGATTTTAAATAGTGTCTTATTGTGATCAAGATCCGATCATGTCTGATCTATTCGTGTTTTACAATCTTCTCTCTCTCTCTCTCTTTCTCTCTCTCTCTCTCTCTCTCAGGTGTCCTATAATATATTCCGGACTCTTCCGCCCAGTGAGAGTAATGAGTTTGACCCAGAAGAGGATGAACCCACTCTAGAGGCCTCATGGCCGCATTTACAGGTGTGTGTGTGTGTGTGTCTGTGTGTTTGAATTCTGTTTCTAATGTTTTTATATCAGGTTAAAAAAATACTTATCTGCCTCTTTCTCTCTCTCTCTTAGCTGGTGTATGAGTTCTTCATTCGTTTTTTAGAGAGTCAGGAGTTTCAGCCCAGCGTTGCCAAAAAATACATAGACCAGAAGTTTGTGTTGCAGGTGAGACCCCCCCCCCCGACACACACGTGTTCTCTCCTGCGTTCTCTCTGATCTCTGATGTTTGTTTCTGTTTCATCTGCTGCAGCTGCTGGAGTTGTTTGACAGTGAGGACCCTCGGGAGAGAGATTATCTGAAGACAGTCTTACACAGAATCTACGGCAAATTCCTGGGACTGAGAGCTTTTATACGCAAACAGATTAATAATATTTTTCTACGGTGAGGGAAAATCTCACAGCTGAATGACGGCGAACATTCACATCATATTTGCATGTGCCAGCCATTATCTTCATCTTTCTTTCTGTTCTCTCTGTCTTAGTTTTGTTTATGAAACTGAACACTTCAATGGGGTGGCAGAACTGTTGGAGATTTTGGGCAGGTGAGTCTCTGCTTTTTCTGCTTGATTAAGTTTTTCCTCAATGCTAGTTTACGTCATTCATACAAAATATACTGACATAACGGTATAATTGTTTTTTCTGTACATATAATTCTGATTATCTGAGCATCAAAATATTGTTTTTTGTGTTCCAAACCTGCATGACTTGCCGCCTTTAAGAAATAAAAGGTGCAAATTTCATGCTGGTGTTTTCCATTCAGTAAAGGCAAAGTTAAAAATGAGAAAACGGCAGCAAGAAGAGAATAAGTTGAGGGTAAATTGAGGCTGTTTTGTGTCTCCTCAGCATCATCAATGGCTTCGCTCTGCCGCTGAAGGCCGAACACAAACAGTTTCTGGTGAAAGTTTTAATTCCTCTTCACACTGTCAGGAGTCTGTCACTCTTCCATGCACAGGTACAACCTCACAACACTCCCGTCCTGTGTGCTGATAGTTCTGTGTATGATGGTTCTGTATATGCTGATGTGTGTGTGTGTGTATTTACAGTTGGCATATTGTATCGTACAGTTCCTAGAGAAAGATCCTGCGCTAACAGAACCGGTGAGCACAGGAAACCTCTTTAATGCTCTTACTTATGCTTAAAATCAATAACAGTATTAACAAATAACAGTATTTGACATTGTTAATAACATTGTTGTCATTCCCTGCCTGTCATATTCAGTGTCTCACTTTCAGTCTGATGTTTTATGCTGTCACAGGTCATCAGAGGTCTGCTAAAGTTCTGGCCTAAGACATGCAGTCAGAAAGAGGTAAGATGAGCTCAGAAATCTCAACATGAGGTCCATCGTTACAGTTTCAGCACAACAGATGAAACCTCACATCTCTGATTCACGTCTCTGATCTGTGTGTGTCTGTGTGTAGGTGATGTTTCTGGGAGAATTAGAGGAGATTCTGGATGTGATTGAACCCACACAGTTTGTGAAGATCCAGGAACCTCTGTTCAAACAGATCTCCAGATGTGTGTCCAGCCCTCATTTTCAGGTCTGCAGCAACCCAGTCTGATCTAACAGCCTGCAAAACCCTCTTCATTCTCATTCTAATGTCTCTCTGTGTGTGTCTCTGTGTGTGTCTCTGTGTGTGTTTCTGTGTGTGTTTCTGTGTGTGTTTCTGTGTGTGTTTCTGTGTGTGTCTCTGTGTGTGTCTCTGTGTGTGTGTGTGTGTCTGTGTGTGTCTGTGTGTGTCTGTGTCTCTGTGTGTCTGTGTGTGTCTCTGTCTGTGTGTGTGTACAGGTGGCTGAGAGAGCTCTGTACTACTGGAATAATGAGTACATCATGAGTCTGATTGAGGAAAACTCCAATGTCATTCTTCCCATAATGTTTGCCAGTCTGTACCGGATCTCCAAAGAACACTGGAACCCGTGAGTCCACACACACACACACACACACATGAACACACACACAAACACAGTTACAGAAACACTGTAACTTAGATCTCAGATTTTCAAAGAAGAATTAGAAATATTTATACATTTTGTATAAATTATAAGCTTGTTTTCTAATGTGGACAGAAATAATGTTTTTCACATTTACTAGTATTACTTGTGAGGACATTTGAGCTAAATAACAGAGCTCACCAGGACACAAGCAAACACCGCAGATAATTCACATAAATCTCCAGTGTGTATTAGAATGTGAACTCAAAGCACTTTGACTCAGTTTCGGTGTGTGTGTGTGTGTGTGTGTGTGTGATCTGACTCTCTCTGTTTTCAGGGCTATAGTAGCTCTAGTCTATAATGTTCTGAAAGCCTTCATGGAGATGAACAGCACTCTGTTTGATGAACTGACGTCCACTTACAAGTCAGATCGCCAGAGGTGAGACGCCGTCTGTTGTGTTTGTGTTCTCACAAATGTAAACGAATGCGTTTGATTTGATGTTGTTACGAAGATTAAAATTGGTAGATTTCATCCAAAATATGTGTTTTTACATCTTTGCTTAAAACAACTTGTTTTGTGATTATCAAAGAGCTTGATAATGAGGGAACATTGTTTATTCCGAACCTTTGATTGACAGGTTTGTTGTTTTCTGTCTTCAGGGAGAACAAGAGAGAGAAGGAGAGAGAGGAGTTGTGGAAGCGGCTGGAGGACTTGGAGTTGAAGCGAAGCCTCCAGAACGACGGAATTATTCCCACTTAACGACACGCCTCCCCGGAGCGCTTTCCCAACGCCTCCACGGCGCTCTCGGAGCGTTGGCCTTTTCCTTTCTGTATTTGTGCGACTTACTTTACCGTAGATTCACCTCCTCAGTCTCATTATTTCAAAGCTCTGTAAATAACTTTATTTTATCCTCTTTTCACCCCGCTACAATAAAACACCATAGAAAACGTGACTAGAGTAAAAACAGCAGAACGGCACTAAAGGGGACGGACTCTAATCGGACCGTTGGAGAGAATAAACCACTGATGTGAAGAGAATCAGTCCAACACAAACAGAACTCAGCCCACCAATCAGACACCCC